>PGTU02000028.1:0-32288 GCA_002896215.2 Cicer echinospermum | reverse complement strand
TTTTAAATCAAAAGTTTGGTCTCTTTGCTATCTATAATATGTACAACTGGCGACTTATAAAAATTATCTTTTTATTTCTCTAATTAGTTACAACAGGTAAAAATGTATCAATGAGCATGGCTTTGATGTAGCTAATATCACTAGAAGGGGGGTTGAATAGGGATTTTGCTGTTAAAAAAATTTAAGTGTTTTTAAAAACTATCCTCTCGTTGAGGATGGCTAGCTCGAGGATGGGATTTTTAAAATTGTTAGATCTAAGCTGAGCAAAAAAGTAGGAGCATATATGAGGGACACACACAATTTATACTGGTTCACCCAAAGATGGCTACGTCCAGTCCTCACACCCTTGTGAGATTTCACTAACTTTCAAACAGATCGATCCTCAACCCGAGGATGATTACAAACTGTGTATTATCAAGCTTCACCAAGCTTACAATCAATTTTCAAATATTTCCAAGCTTCACTCACTAGGAAATTACAAAGTAGAATGAGAGTGATTGATCTTAATTTCTCAAGGATATAACAAAGATATAGTGTTGGATCAAGAATAGTAATAAGAGAGGATGTGATTTGCTTCTTGAAAGCTTTAATATACTTGACTTTTATGCAATTGTGTTGTGTGTCTTCCAACGGAGAGTGGTATGCATTTGATATTAGAGATCCAAGCCCTTGATGACCGTTGGAGCTCTTTCAAAGGATCCAAGGTTTCATCATAATTACAGAACTGCCACTCAGCTTGTTCAGCTTAGGCAGAAACCCATACCTCTCGCCAGCTAGCTATTGATCTGTTGACATGTCTTGCTTTTCTCTTTAATCAGAGTGCAAGGCTGTTTCCGAGCTGCATTTTTTTTCGAAGACTTTAAGGTCTAGGTTGGTTTCACCTTTTGAGGTGATGTTTGACAAGAGAGAAAAAAGCCACCCTATGACATAGGACTGTCATACTCAGTCCGATGATCAGATCTGGCAAGCCACATGTGATCTTCCCATTTTTGGCTTGTTTCAAGTTGCCTTTTGTTAACTTGACTTCTTCATGTATTAAAATGTGCAAGCCCAATAAATGTTCAGATTTTAGCCTTTGCACATGCTTGATGAGTTGCTTTCACTTTTGCTGGCCTATCCTCTGCCTATTTTGCCATCCTCTGCATACTAGATCTAGCCATATTCATCTCTTTTTCTTTTGACCTTTTGACTCTTAATTTTAAATGCTTTGTTTATTCATGGTTTGACATTGTTATGCATTTGAATAAACACATTTGTTTTGGTGAGAGATCAGATTGTCCAAATCTGGAGTTTTTTTCAAATTGCAGCCCATCCTCACGTGGGTTTTCCATCCTCAGGCCAAAATCACATTTTCCTTCTTTTTGTCTTAATGATTAATAACCTATTATATTATATGAATACACTCAAGAGCACATGTTAGTCATTAACCACAATCATAATCTCTTAAGTAATTTTGTTATCATTAAAATCATTTGAGAGATTTTGTCTCAACAATCTCCCCTTTGATGATTGATGACAAAATTCTTTAGATTATGATTTTAAATAAAGACAAAGATAAAATGTTTATGCTCCCCCTCAATTATATGTGTAATAATTTTTAAAACTAAAAATCATTACTCCCCCTAAATGTATGCCAAAGTGTTGAAATAATATAATTTAATTCATACAAATGACATCATGATAATTAGATAATCATTTTAAAGATTTGTTCAACAAAGCATAAACATGGGTTCATAAGCAACATAACTATTCAACTTACAACACAATAATTAAACAGTTTTAACAGCATGAACCCAAAGCAACTGGATAATCAAAAAGCATAATCACTAAACAGAAAACATAATCATAAAAAACATAATCATTCTCCCCTTGAATTTGGCAGCATCAAAAAAGAAATAACAACAGATTTAATCTGAGGGAGGATGGTTCATCTGATGAGGATAAAGGAGATGGAACATCAGAGGTTGGGCTGGGCTGGTAGCTCAGGAGGATGATCTCTAGAGCAATAGTAGGAACCAAGTGTTTGGTAACCCATTCAAGAATGAGCACAAACTGAACCAAAGAGTTCTGAAAATGAGTGAAGCGCTGAAGAATTTTCTTCTGGTCTTTCCTAATTAATTTGAGGAGTTTCATCTGCTTCTTTTTGTCCCCAATCCTTGTGCTAGGAAACCGAGCCTTTAGGATGATCATTTACACTGGAACTCTTATTCTGAGAGCTCCCAACCTTGTCCTTTGACTGGTTATGAGTTGTAGCAGTAAAGAAGGAATCAAGGGAACTGAACACACATGTAACCTCAGGGAGAGGTTGAGCAGTTTTTTCAAAGTTTTGCAGCAGGAGGAATTTGTTGCGAAAAATCTGGTGGAGGGATTACATCTTCATCCACTGGCACAGTGGGAGGAGAAGCCATAGGCACATCCGTATGAGATGGAGGATAAGATAAATTCAGATCAAAGTATAAACTCCTCACCATCTTCCATACGTTGAGGAGAAGTTGATTTTGAGGCATCCTCAGGGATAGGATTGGCTTCACGAAGGGGAGTCAGTTTGTGGATTGGTGAAGACTGAGTTGTTGTGGGGACAGGAGAGGGAGTAGTATCAGGAGAGTTACACAGTGGAGAGGTTGGTTCTGGAATAAGTGGTGATGGTGTATCCTCAGGTGGAGGATGAGGGGTTTCACCTTCAGAGTTTTGAGAAACAGAGGAGGAAGGACGAGTTTTTCTTTTCTTTGAGGCAGGACGGTCATCATTTTGAATCTTCATCTGTTTAATGTTCTTCATAGAAAAAAGTGTTGTTGAAGTGGATGGAATGTTCATCCTCAAGTGGGACTTTGAAAAATTTGAAGATTTTTGTCAAAATCATCCCATAGGAGCAGATCGTCCCAATACAACAGCATTCAGCATGAAGGTAAAAATAACATGAGCCAAATGAAGAGGAGTACCAGTAATCACATGATGAATAATCATGAGATCAAGTTCTGTGACTTTCTCAAAACTGCCAGCCCGCCCGGGGAGTGATGGAGTGGACACAGATATTGTGAAGGATACGACACAAGGGGACGAGGTTAGAGGCCACCAACGGTTTTTGGAGGTTTGATGAGGGTGTTTTGGAGCACAGAGGTCCTAGTGATGACACACTGTGAATACCATGTCTCAGATAAGCAGTAAGCTCATTCATCACGTATATCAAGTATTTGACATGTGTGGTGGGATTAATTTCCATATGAACCCCTTTCAGTACCATATTGAAATTAGTCATGCCTTTGGATCCTTTTGAAGCGGCATAGAAAGCCCTTACTAGACGTGGGTACTGTGATTCATTGATTTTGAAGAATGAGGTCCAACCGAGTTGTTCAAAACATTTCTTTCAACATTGAACCCTCCTTGTTTGATATCAGCAAGGTCAATGATTTTTCCATTTACCACTGACTTGTTTTTGCCATTTTGAAGTATAGACCGTTTCTAGTTCGGCCGAATCAAATAGTGAAGTGTTGTTAGAAATTTTTGTGGATGATGAAGGGGGTTTTGGTGAAGAGGGTTTGGCCTTTTTTGGAGTTTAAGTTTTGGGATTTGATTTTGCATGAGGAGGTTGTTGTGCTGGTTCAGCAGGAGGAGTGGTATCTGAATCATCAGAGTTGATGACATGGATCGTATTGTCCTGAGAAGGTGCCTTGTTGGTCGAAACAGCTCCAGACATGATTCTGGAGGAGCGCCTGGAAGGAGTTGAGGAGGAGGATTTTTTGATGATTTTTGGAGTAATAGAAGGAGAGGAGCTTTTGGATGGTTGAGATGAAGAAATGGTGTTCATGGAAGTTGCTTCAGATTGGTTTTCCTCATGACAATCTGACTCAGTGCTTGAGTAGACGTCTTGGTTTCCTCTGGTTCTTGGCATGATTTTTTGCGTTTTACAGTCATTTTGATTCGAGCCATTGATAGGAAAAGGTGTGGGAAGAAACTGCTGGGTGAAGAAAGGTTTTCTGGGCAAATGGTTGATGAAGTGAAAATGATAGAGGATGAGAAACAAATAGATGAGGATGGGAAATGAACAAGAAGATCATGTGAGGAAACGTGTGATGGTACCGTGGGGGAACGTGAGGAATCGTGAAGGAGACAGAGAAATTAAATGCGCCGTATGCCTAGGAAGCTAGTGAGATGATGGATTGGATGGCTGAGTCACGTGGCCGTAAATGCATTCAATGCATGGCGTGGAACACGGAGGCATGCACCACGCGTGCTGTCCAATGACAGAGAAAGGCGTGCCACTTTTTCTCTAGGCTGCCACGTCAGGGAACGTTTCACTAAACAGGACATTCCGTCCTCTGATGGTTTTCCTATCCTCACATGCCTAACTAAAAAAAGTACATACTTATTTTTTTTTTTAAAAAAAAAAACAACAGATATTTTTTTAAAAATAAAAAATATAAAAATACAGTAAAAATTATAATAGAAAATTGTAAAAATATAATAAAGGAATATGACCAAGATAAATCAATTAATTTTAGACAAATTAAGAATTGAAAGTTTCATCCAAGATCTTTTTGAACCTATCTCTTGGAGAGGTTGGGTAAAAATATCTGCTAATTGATTTTCAGTGTCAATAAAATCAGTTCTAAATCCCCTTTTTGCACATGATCTCTTATAAAATGATGTTTAATTTCAATGTGCTTAGATCTAGAGTGTTGAATGGGATTTTTAGAAAGATTTATTGCACTTGTATTATCATAGAGGATGGGAATTTTGCGTACCTTAGCGAGTAATCCTCAAGCTAATTTTTTATCCAGAGCAGTTGTGAGCAACATTGAGCGGCAGATACATACTCTGCTTCAGTAGTTAAAGAGCAATAGTACTTTGTTTTTTGCATGACCAACTTATTAAGGATTTACCAAGAAATTGGCAAGCACCACTTGTGCTTTTTCTTTCAACTTTTGTCTCCCACGTTGTCGGCATCACAATAAGCTATGAGGTCAAGATGGAAACATTTTCTTGTACCAAATTCCCAGATTTGATAAGTGCCAACAAGGTATCTAAAAATCCTTTTTACAGCTGTGAGATGAGATTCTTTAGGAGAGGATTGAAATCTTGCACAAAGACCGACTGCAAAGACTATGTCCGGTCTGCTTGCTGTTAAATACAACAAGGATCATATCATCCCTCTGTATTCTTTTTCAGAAATTGGAGTTCCTTCATCATCTTTGTGGACTGTGGAGGATGGGTGCATTGGAGTTCCCATACTCTTGGCTGAACTCATGTTGTATTTTTTGAGCAAATCCTTGGTGTATTTTTTCATGTGAGATAAAAAATATCATCCTCTCGTTGTTTAATTTGTAAACCAAGGAAGAATTTCAATTCCCCCATCATACTCATCTCAAACTCACTTTGCATGAGATTTGAGAATTCTTCACACATTTTTTCATTTGTGGGTGATAGCGTTTCAGCAAGTGTACTGAATCGTTGCAAGTAATATTAAAACGGTAATACCGAGTGTCGAACTCAAGGATTGCGTTTTACTATTGAAGTATATTTGATTACTAGAATTGAACAAAAAGGTTCCCAAGTTGATTGAAATAATATTTAAAATTGAACAGCAGTAGTAAAATTGATCTTTTATAAATTGAGAAAAATGTCAGGGATGAGTTTCACTTCGAATCCAACCTTGGTGTCTAATTTGATCCTAGTTATTGAAATCCTTTATTGAATTATTACCGAATTCTCTTTATTATTCTTGCCCTAATGTCTTAGTGACAGAACCTTTAATTCCAAAGTAACCCTAATTCCTTAGTAGATTTAAGATTAGAATTAAGCATTACTGTATAGAAATTCTCTTGTAAATTATTGCTTTGCAACTAATTTAATTGGTTTCATGACCTGCACCTATGTCTAGACTACAAATTCATGAATTTCTCATCTCAAAGCATTTGTAAAGTCCACTCCCGTTTCAAAATACAAATCGTAGAATATTTTAATGTTGATCAAGCAATAAAAGCATTAAGCACAGAGATGAGAAAAATAATTCAATAAACTCATTCATATAACTAGAAATCAAATCAGAAAAATAAGGGTTTCATCTGGTACACTCATCCTAACAAATAGGGTTTAGTTACTCATGACAGAGATACAAAAGATAAGGATTAAAGAAGAATTACAAGAATGATTCATGGATGATTCTTGATAAAACTGCTTCAATGACGTTAGAAACGGCCGTCTTTGAGTTTCTATGCTAGGGCACAAGTCTCCAAGTTCCCCAGAGTCAAAAAGATGCTTAAAACAGTAAAAATATGCGTTTTTATGGTTGCTGGTGCGGGTCGCGCGCCCAGGCGCGCTTGGACGCGCTTCAGCGCGTTTGGACAGTAGCAGATGCTGGAAAAAGCGCATGGCTTGCGCTCGGCGCGTATCGGCAGTGGCGAATGCTGGGAAAAAGCGCTTGGCTTGCGCTTGGGCGCGCTCAAGCGCTCAGCATCTGCTGTCCGCGTATATTGCATTTTCCTCCTCTTTCGAGTCTGAATTGGGTTCCGGTGTCTTCATGAAAGTTGTAAGCTATGGATCTTAGCTTTCCTTTGCACTTGGTTTGACCCCAATTGAACATCTACAACTCTAGATATGGCTGAAATACTCTACATATGTCATGTTGATTTTCTCACCAAAATTCAGCAATGCACTAAAACAAAACGCAATGTAAAATTACGACAAATTCCTACTTAATCAACGAAATAAAAACACAAAACATTTTATCAACTCAAAGAACAAAAATCAACAAAATATATCAAATAAATCCTTAACTTAACTAATAATTGAGGATAAATAAGACTAAAATACTGGGAAAATATGCATATGATGAAGAGTCATCACAACCCCAAACTTAATCTATTGTTTGTCCCCAAGCAACAATTAATTTCATATTTGGTCCTGTTAAATGCACACTTAAATTCAATTTCTCAAATTACATCAAACTCAAATTTCAAAGTTCTTGCTACTGCAAAACATTCATCATGCTCTATGGTTGTTTTCAAAAATACAAACAACAAGATTTGTACACATTGGAATTCATTCATCAAATTCAATTCTCTCTTCACACAATCTCACCAAAATTTCTCTCAAGTGTTTAGAAAGGGTTATGAATTTATCGCTCAAATCCTAGAACATGCATCACGCTACCATAGGCTTGAAAAAAATTCTAGTTAGCAATCACAATGCAGTAAACACATACATTTTTGGAGGACTTTCGGGTTGTAATGGGGCTTAGGTAAGGGTAGGACATTTTAGGATAGTAGGCTTTACCACTTGGAGTTAGGCATACATTTCCACCTTATTCTACCATTTTTTTTTCTTCACCTTTTCACTATGGAGATTCTCAGACATTGACAGAAGAACCAAGAAGATATATTTTGTTTTTCTTCTTTCTTCTTTCATTTTATTATTATTATTTTTTTTATTTTCTTTTTCTGAGAATCACCACCCCAAACTTAAAAAGTTGCTATCCATGAGCAACCCCAAACTTAGAATTTTATCAAAACAAGAATTTTTTTCTACCTAACTCCAAGTAATGTGATTTAATTAAAGTCAGGTGTTTTTCTTGTAATGTGGCTAGTAACCGAAATAAAAGGGCAAGGCTCAAAGGGGCTAGCAAAGGGTAAATTTTTCATAGGGTAGTTAGAAAGGCTCAAACGACCAATTAAATTGCCTCAATGTATGCATAAATTACAAGTGATGCAAGTCAGAATTAGTTCAAGTTCTAGAGGGATAACACATGTTTGGATAATCACACAACAAAGAATTTAAGTGTTTAGGCTCAAAAGCTCACAGCTAGGATAATAAGAGAGAGTATGAACAATCAAAATAAAGCCAACATGCTTCTGACGAGTTAAAATTGTATTTTTGAAAAATTGATGGCATATTAGCCTTCTACAACCATTTAGTAATCAAGAATGCATGCATTAGGAAGGCTTGTCGACTTGAGCAATAACATAATCTAAGAAATGAAATTTAACTTGCAAAATCACAAACAGAAATTTTAAGATCAAGTGCAAGTTATTACAACTTTTCATCATCAAACAAAGAAAACAAGAAGACGCAAAGAAAAGCAAATAGACTAGACTAAAACAAAGAAAAACAAGAAAAGAAAAAAAAAATTCAAAACAAAAGAAAGAAAACTTCTCTAGTTTGGCAATTCAAGGATCCTCGTTTAGATCATCTGCTCATGTTCTGCTATGGTCGCCGATATACTGGTGAGGTGCAAATAGATCAGCATAAAACATGCCTCTTGGTGTCTGTTGAGTGAAGGATGTACTTGCAACCTTAGTTCATTTTGCTGGAAAAAACGCTTGGGTGCGCGTTCTGTCATTTGGAGTTGTATAATCGCTTCTCAACGCATCTTTTTGATTCCTTGCTCATACCAAACATCAAAACTAAGAGAACTAGAAATTAGAGACTAAAATTGGAACTAAATGGAGTAAAATAAATCTGAAATGCAATAAATAAATACGGTGCAAAGGATATAAAATTGGGTTGCCTCCCAATAAGCGCTCGTTTAGTGTCTTGAGCTTGACGTCTCAACTACTGTCAAGGTGGCATATATGACAGGAAGAACACATCATCCTTCTCACCAAGAGATACATATTTCAAGTGAGGTGGAAATTGCTTGAGTGCAGCCGATGGCGTATCTTTCTTTTTTCTCTACATATTCATCTTCATTCCTTTTCAACCCCTCCCATGTAGTGGGGAAACGGGGGGAGTACGATGATGATGCTTCTGGCATGGCTAAAACTTCTTTCACCTTCGGATCTTTACTTTCTTTAACAACATCTTGGGGTAGGCATAACACTCTTTCTAATGGCATAATGTGTCCTTGATGTTCACCTTCTTCATCGACTATCGAATTAAAAATCTCAATTCGGTTGCACCCTTCTCTTTCGTTTGAATGCTCCATGGCTTTTAAAATATTGAATGTGACTGTTTCCTCATTTACCTTAAAGGTTAAGGTGCCATCTGCTACATCAATCATAGCTCGCCTGTTGCTAAGAACGGTCTCCCCAAAATCAAAGGAATGTCATTGTCTTCCTCCATGTCTAGTACACGAAATCCACTAGAAAAATGAACTTATCCACTTTAACCAACACATCTTCCACCACTCCATAAGGGTGTTTCATTGAGCGATCCGCAAATTGTAGCATCAGCTGTGTGTCTTTGACTTTTCCAATGCCCAGTTTTTTGTATATGGAAAGGGGCATAAGACTTACACTAACCCCAAGATCACACAGAGCCTTCCCAAAAGTTATATTTCCAATGGCACACGGGATTGAGAAGCTTCCAGGATCCTTGAGCTTCGGCGGAAGTTTTCTCTGTAGTATAGCACTACATGCTTCAGTTAGCATCACTGTTTCACCGCCGATTTTTTCTTTTCTTCGATAGAATCTTCTTCATGAACTTGGCGTATGTTGGCATCTGTTCTAGTGCCTCTGCAAAAGGAATGTTAATTTGTAATTTTTTAAAAACATCAAGGAACTTACCGAATTGTTTTTCTGTTTCTTCCTTTTTTAACCTTTGAGGAAACGGAAGTCGAATTTCTGGTTTTGGCAGTGGTTCCCTTTTTTGTACCACATGTTCTTCCTCCTTTTCAAGAGTGGTGTGCTCTTCCACTAAGGTCGGTGTGACTGTTTCTTCTGAGTGGGTCGAGCTTGAAGTGCTTACACTTTGTTTGACTTTAAGTGGTACTTGTTCACTTACCTTGCCACTCCTTGTTGTCACGGCATTAACATAATTTCGTGGATTTGTGACTGTGTCACTAGGCAAATGTCCAGTCGTTCTTTGTGCCATTTGTTGAGCAAGTTGACCCATTTGAGTTTCTAGATTCTTTATGGATGCAGAGTGATTTTTCTAGATGGCTCTTGACTCTTCAATGAAAGAATTTGTGATTGTCACTAATTTCTCCATGGCACTCTCCCAAGCAGCCTTTCTAGGTGGAAATTGGTTCGTTTGAGCTCCTTGTTGACCATGAGAACCACCTTGCTGATCTCTCCAGGAAAAATTTGGATGATTTCTCCAACCAGGGTTGTACGTATTAGAGTAGGGATTATTCTGCCTCCCGTCATTACTAACAAAATTCACCTGTTCTAGTTCTTCTAACTCATTGTCATCCAGTGTTTCACAGGCTCCAGTTTTATGTGCTCCTCCATAAAGGTTACAGTTAGTCTGCTTTAGTAATTTGACAGAGGCTACCGGGGGTTGTATATTTAGAGCTACCATCCCCTTCTTTATCTCAGCGGCAATAACATCTTTTATCTGTTTTGTGAGCAACATCCCTTGAACCAACCCAACCTCATAAACATTCAATTCTAGCATACCAACTTTTGAATTGCTTTCGCAGTTTTTTTTTTTTTTTTTTTTTTCTGGATCAAAGAAAAGTTCAGCTGAGGACTGGCCTCGCACACAAGGTTAGACAAATTGTGAGTACTGAAGAGTTAAAGAAAGATAAATAATTAAGTAAAAATAAGAGACTTTTAAACCAATTTTTTTTTATTACAAATAAAATAAAAGAAGAAATTTTATTGCAGAGCAAAAATTTCAATTCAGTAAATAAGCTAATTCAATAGTGAATTGGCAATCCCGGCAACGGCGCCAAAAACTTGATAGCGTTTCAGCAAGTGTACTGAATCGTTGCAGTAATATTAAAACGGTAATACCGAGTGTCGAACTCAAGGATTGCGTTTTACTATTGAAGTATATTTGATTACTAGAATTGAACAAAAAGGTTCCCAAGTTGATTGAAATAATATTTAAAATGGACAGCAGTAGTAAAATTGATCTTTATAAATTGAGAAAAATGTCAGGGATGAGTTTCACTTCGAATCCAACCTTGGTGTCTAATTTGATCCTAGTTATTGAAATCCTTTATTGAATTATTACCGAATTCTCTTTATTATTCTTGCCCTAATGTCTTAGTGACAGAACCTTTAATTCCAAAGTAACCCCTAATTCCTTAGTAGATTTAAGATTAGAATTAATCATTACTGTATAGAAATTCTCTTGTAAATTATTGCTTTGCAACTAATTTAATTGGTTTCATGACCTGCACCTATGTCTAGACTACAAATTCATGAATTTCTCATCTCAAGCATTTGTAAAGTCCACTCCCGTTTCAAAAAATACAAATCGTAGAATATTTTAATGTTGATCAAGCAATAAAAAGCATTAAGCACAGAGATGAGAAAAAATAATTCAATAAACTCATTCATATAACTAGAAATCAAATCAGAAAAATAAGGGTTTCATCTGGTTACACTCATCCCTAACAAATAGGGTTTAGTTACCCATGACAGAGATACAAAAGATAAGGATTAAAGAAGAATTACAAGAATGATTCATGGATGATTCTTGATAAAACTGCTTCAATGACGTTAGAAACGGCCGTCTTTGAGTTTCTATGCAGGGGCACAAGTCTCCCAAGTTCCCCAGAGTCAAAAAGATGCTTAAAACAGTAAAAAATATGCGTTTTTATGGTTGCTGGTGCGGGTCGCGCGCCCCAGGCGCGCTTGGACGCGCTTCAGCGCGTTTGGACAGTAGCAGATGCTGGAAAAAGCGCATGGCTTGCGCTCGGGCGCGTATCGGCAGTGGCGAATGCTGGGAAAAAAGCGCTTGGCTTGCGCTTGGGCGCGCTCAAGCGCTCAGCATCTGCTGTCCGGCGTATATTGCATTTTCCTCCTCTTTCGAGTCTGAATTGGGTTCCGGTGTCTTCATGAAAGTTGTAGCTATGGATCTTAGCTTTCCTTTGCACTTGGTTTGACCCCAATTGAACATCTACAACTCTAGATATGGCTGAAATACTCTACATATGTCATGTTGATTTCTCACCAAAATTCAGCAATGCACTAAAACAAAACGCAATGTAAAATTACGACAAATTCCTACTTAATCAACGAAATAAAAACACAAAACATTTTATCAACTCAAAAGAACAAAAATCAACAAAATATATCAAATAAATCCTTAACTTAACTAATATTGAGGATAAATAAGACTAAAATACTGGGAAAATATTGCATATGATGAAGAGTCATCACAACCCCAAACTTAATCTATTGTTTGTCCCCAAGCAACAATTAATTTCATATTTGGTCCTGTTAAATGCACACTTAAATTCAATTTCCATCAATTACATCAAACTCAAATTTCAAAGTTCTTGCTACTGCAAAACATTCATCATGCTCTATGGTTGTTTTCAAAAATACAAACAACAAGATTTGTACACATTGGAATTCATTCATCAAATTCAATTCTCTCTTCACACAATCTCACCAAAATTTCTCTCAAGTGTTTAGAAAGGGTTATGAATTTATCGCTCAAATCCTAGAACATGCATCACGCTACCATAGGCTTGAAAAAAATTCTAGTTAGCAATCACAATGCAGTAAACACATACATTTTTGGAGGACTTTCGGGTTGTAATGGGCTTAGGTAAGGGTAGGACATTTTAGGATAGTAGGCTTTACCACTTGGAGTTAGGCATACATTTCCACCTTATTCTACCATTTTTTTTCTTCACCTTTTCACTATGGAGATTCTCAGACATTGACAGAAGAACCAAGAAGATATATTTTTGTTTTTCTTCTTTCTTCTTTCATTTTATTATTATTATTTTTTTTTATTTTCTTTTTCTGAGAATCACCACCCCAAACTTAAAAAGTTGCTATCCCATGAGCAACCCAAACTTAGAATTTTATCAAACAAGAATTTTTTTCTACCTAACTCCAAGTAATGTGATTTAATTAAAGTCAGGTGTTTTTCTTGTAATGTGGCTAGTAACCGAAATAAAAGGGCAAGGCTCAAAGGGGCTAGCAAAGGGTAAATTTTTCATAGGGTAGTTAGAAAGGCTCAAACGACCAATAAAATTGCCTCAATGTATGCATAAATTACAAGTGATGCAAGTCAGAATTAGTTCAAGTTCTAGAGGGATAACACATGTTTGGATAATCACACAACAAAGAATTTAAGTGTTTAGGCTCAAAAGCTCACAGCTAGGATAATAAGAGAGAGTATGAACAATCAAAATAAAGCCAACATGCTTCTGACGAGTTAAAATTGTATTTTTGAAAATTGATGGCATATTAGCCTTCTACAACCATTTAGTAATCAAGAATGCATGCATTAGGAAGGCTTGTCGACTTGAGCAATAACATAATCTAAGAAATGAATTTTAACTTGCAAAATCACAAACAGAAATTTTTAAGATCAAGTGCAAGTTATTACAACTTTTCATCATCAAACAAAGAAAACAAGAAGACGCAAAGAAAAGCAATAGACTAGACTAAAACAAAGAAAACAAGAAAAGAAAAAAAAAATTCCAAAAACAAAAGAAAGAAAACTTCTCTAGTTTGGCAATTCAAGGATCCTCGTTTAGATCATCTGCTCATGTTCTGCTATGGTCGCCGATATACTGGTGAGGTGCAAATAGATCAGCATAAAACATGCCTCTTGGTGTCTGTTGAGTGAAGGATGTACTTGCACCTTAGTTCATTTTGCTAGAAAAAACGCTTGGGTGCGCGTTCTGTCATTTGGAGTTGTATAATCGCTTCTCAACGCATCTTTTTGATTCCTTGCTCATACCAAAAACATCAAAACTAAGAGAACTAGAAATTAGAGACTAAAATTGGAACTAAATGGAGTAAAATAAATCTGAAATGCAATAAATAAATACGGTGCAAAGGATATAAAATTGGGTTGCCTCCCAATAAGCGCTCGTTTAGTGTCTTGAGCTTGACGTCTCAACTACTGTCAAGGTGGCATATATGACAGGAAGAACACATCATCCTTCTCACCAAGAGATACATATTTCAAGTGAGGTGGAAATTGCTTGAGTGCAGCCGATGGCGTATCTTTCTTTTTCTCTACATATTCATCTTCATTCCTTTTCAACCCCTCCCATGTAGTGGGGAAACGGGGGGAGTACGATGATGATGCTTCTGGCATGGCTAAAACTTCTTTCACCTTCGGATCTTTACTTTCTTTAACAACATCTTGGGGTAGGCATAACACTCTTTCTAATGGCATAATGTGTCCTTGATGTTCACCTTCTTCATCGACTATCGAATTAAAAATCTCAATTCGGTTGCACCCTTCTCTTTCGTTTGATGCTCCATGGCTTTTAAAATATTGAATGTGACTGTTTCCTCATTTACCTTAAAGGTTAAGGTGCCATCTGCTACATCAATCATAGCTCGCCCTGTTGCTAAGAACGGTCTCCCAAAATCAAAGGAATGTCATTGTCTTCCTCCATGTCTAGTACCACGAAATCCACTAGAAAAATGAACTTATCCACTTTAACCAACACATCTTCCACCACTCCATAAGGGTGTTTCATTGAGCGATCCGCAAATTGTAGCATCAGCTGTGTGTCTTTGACTTTTCCAATGCCCAGTTTTTTGTATATGGAAAGGGGCATAAGACTTACACTAACCCCAAGATCACACAGAGCCTTCCCAAAAGTTATATTTCCAATGGCACACGGGATTGAGAAGCTTCCAGGATCCTTGAGCTTCGGCGGAAGTTTTCTCTGTAGTATAGCACTACATGCTTCAGTTAGCATCACTGTTTCACCGCCGATTTTTCTTTTCTTCGATAGAATCTTCTTCATGAACTTGGCGTATGTTGGCATCTGTTCTAGTGCCTCTGCAAAAGGAATGTTAATTTGTAATTTTTTAAAAAACATCAAGGAACTTACCGAATTGTTTTTCTGTTTCTTCCTTTTTTAACCTTTGAGGAAACGGAAGTCGAATTTCTGGTTTTGGCAGTGGTTCCCTTTTTTGTACCACATGTTCTTCCTCCTTTTCAAGAGTGGTGTGCTCTTCCACTAAGGTCGGTGTGACTGTTTCTTCTGAGTGGGTCGAGCTTGAAGTGCTTACACTTTGTTTGACTTTAAGTGGTACTTGTTCACTTACCTTGCCACTCCTTGTTGTCACGGCATTAACATAATTTCGTGGATTTGTGACTGTGTCACTAGGCAAATGTCCAGTCGTTCTTTGTGCCATTTGTTGAGCAAGTTGACCCATTTGAGTTTCTAGATTCTTTATGGATGCAGAGTGATTTTTCTAGATGGCTCTTGACTCTTCAATGAAAGAATTTGTGATTGTCACTAATTTCTCCATGGCACTCTCCCAAGCAGCCTTTCTAGGTGGAAATTGGTTTGTTTGAGCTCCTTGTTGACCATGAGAACCACCTTGCTGATCTCTCCAGGAAAAATTTGGATGATTTCTCCAACCAGGGTTGTACGTATTAGAGTAGGGATTATTCTGCCTCCCGTCATTACTAACAAAATTCACCTGTTCTAGTTCTTCTAACTCATTGTCATCCAGTGTTTCACAGGCTCCAGTTTTATGTGCTCCTCCATAAAGGTTACAGTTAGTCTGCTTTAGTAATTTGACAGAGGCTACCGGGGGTTGTATATTTAGAGCTACCATCCCCTTCTTTATCTCAGCGGCAATAACATCTTTTATCTGTTTTGTGAGCAACATCCCTTGAACCAACCCAACCTCATAAACATTCAATTCTAGCATACCAACTTTTGAATTGCTTTCGCAGTTTTCTTTTTTTTTTTTTTTTTTTTTTTTTCTGGATCAAAGAAAAGTTCAGCTGAGGACTGGCCTCGCACACAAGGTTAGACAAATTGTGAGTACTGAAGAGTTAAAGAAAGATAAATAATTAAGTAAAAATAAGAGACTTTAAACCAATTTTTTTTATTACAAATAAAAAAAGAAGAAATTTTTATTGCAGAGCAAAAAAATTTCAATTCAGTAAATAAGCTAATTCAATAGTGAATTGCAATCCCCGGCAACGGGCGCCAAAAACTTGATAGCGTTTCAGCAAGTGTACTGAATCGTTGCAAGTAATATTAAAACGGTAATACCGAGTGTCGAACTCAAGGATTGCGTTTTACTATTGAAGTATATTTGATTACTAGAATTGAACAAAAAGGTTCCCAAGTTGATTGAAATAATATTTAAAATTGACAGCAGTAGTAAAATTGATCTTTTATAAATTGAGAAAAATGTCAGGGATGAGTTTCACTTCGAATCCAACCTTGGTGTCTAATTTGATCCTAGTTATTGAAATCCTTTATTGAATTATTACCGAATTCTCTTTATTATTCTTGCCCTAATGTCTTAGTGACAGAACCTTTAATTCCAAAGTAACCCTAATTCCTTAGTAGATTTAAGATTAGAATTAAGCATTACTGTATAGAAATTCTCTTGTAAATTATTGCTTTGCAACTAATTTAATTGGTTTCATGACCTGCACCTATGTCTAGACTACAAATTCATGAATTTCTCATCTCAAGCATTTGTAAAGTCCACTCCCGTTTCAAAATACAAATCGTAGAATATTTTAATGTTGATCAAGCAATAAAAAGCATTAAGCACAGAGATGAGAAAAATAATTCAATAAACTCATTCATATAACTAGAAATCAAATCAGAAAAATAAGGGTTTCATCTGGTTACACTCATCCCTAACAAATAGGGTTTAGTTACTCATGACAGAGATACAAAAGATAAGGATTAAAGAAGAATTACAAGAATGATTCATGGATGATTCTTGATAAAACTGCTTCAATGACGTTAGAAACGGCCGTCTTTGAGTTTCTATGCTAGGGCACAAGTCTCCCAAGTTCCCCAGAGTCAAAAAGATGCTTAAAACAGTAAAAATATGCGTTTTTATGGTTGCTGGTGCGGGTCGCGCGCCCCAGGCGCGCTTGGACGCGCTTCAGCGCGTTTGGACAGTAGCAGATGCTGGAAAAAGCGCATGGCTTGCGCTCGGGCGCGTATCGGCAGTGGCGAATGCTGGGAAAAAGCGCTTGGCTTGCGCTTGGGCGCGCTCAAGCGCTCAGCATCTGCTGTCCGGCGTATATTGCATTTTCCTCCTCTTTCGAGTCTGAATTGGGTTCCGGTGTCTTCATGAAAGTTGTAGCTATGGATCTTAGCTTTCCTTTGCACTTGGTTTGACCCCAATTGAACATCTACAACTCTAGATATGGCTGAAATACTCTACATATGTCATGTTGATTCTCTCACAAAATTCAGCAATGCACTAAAACAAAACGCAATGTAAAATTACGACAAATTCCTACTTAATCAACGAAATAAAAACACAAAACATTTTATCAACTCAAAGAACAAAAATCAACAAATATATCAAATAAATCCTTAACTTAACTAATAATTGAGGATAAATAAGACTAAAATACTGGGAAAATATGCATATGATGAAGAGTCATCACAACCCCAAACTTAATCTATTGTTTGTCCCCAAGCAACAATTAATTTCATATTTGGTCCTGTTAAATGCACACTTAAATTCAATTTCTCAAATTACATCAAACTCAAATTTCAAAGTTCTTGCTACTGCAAAACATTCATCATGCTCTATGGTTGTTTTCAAAAAAATACAAACAACAAGATTTGTACACATTGGAATTCATTCATCAAATTCAATTCTCTCTTCACACAATCTCACCAAAATTTCTCTCAAGTGTTTAGAAAGGGTTATGAATTTATCGCTCAAATCCTAGAACATGCATCACGCTACCATAGGCTTGAAAAAAATTCTAGTTAGCAATCACAATGCAGTAAACACATACATTTTTGGAGGACTTTCGGGTTGTAATGGGGCTTAGGTAAGGTAGGACATTTTAGGATAGTAGGCTTTACCACTTGGAGTTAGGCATACATTTCCACCTTATTCTACATTTTTTTTTTCTTCACCTTTTCACTATGGAGATTCTCAGACATTGACAGAAGAACCAAGAAGATATATTTTGTTTTTCTTCTTTCTTCTTTCATTTTATTATTATTATTTTTTTTATTTTCTTTTTCTGAGAATCACCCACCCCAAACTTAAAAAGTTGCTATCCCATGAGCAACCCCAAACTTAGAATTTTATCAAAACAAGAATTTTTTTCTACCTAACTCCAAGTAATGTGATTTAATTAAAGTCAGGTGTTTTCTCTTGTAATGTGGCTAGTAACCGAAAATAAAAGGGCAAGGCTCAAAGGGGCTAGCAAAGGGTAAATTTTTCATAGGGTAGTTAGAAAGGCTCAAACGACCAATAAAATTGCCTCAATGTATGCATAAATTACAAGTGATGCAAGTCAGAATTAGTTCAAGTTCTAGAGGGATAACACATGTTTGGATAATCACACAACAAAGAATTTAAGTGTTTAGGCTCAAAAGCTCACAGCTAGGATAATAAGAGAGAGTATGAACAATCAAAATAAAGCCAACATGCTTCTGACGAGTTAAAATTGTATTTTTGAAAAATTGATGGCATATTAGCCTTCTACAACCATTTAGTAATCAAGAATGCATGCATTAGGAAGGCTTGTCGACTTGAGCAATAACATAATCTAAGAAATGAAATTTAACTTGCAAAATCACAAACAGAAATTTTAAGATCAAGTGCAAGTTATTACAACTTTTCATCATCAAACAAAGAAAACAAGAAGACGCAAAGAAAAGCAAATAGGACTAGACTAAAACAAGAAAACAAGAAAAGAAAAAAAAAATTCAAAACAAAAGAAAGAAAACTTCTCTAGTTTGGCAATTCAAGGATCCTCGTTTAGATCATCTGCTCATGTTCCTGCTATGGTCGCCGATATACTGGTGAGGTGCAAAATAGATCATCATAAAACATGCCTCTTGGTGTCTGTTGAGTGAAGGATGTACTTGCAACCTTAGTTCATTTTGCTGGAAAAAACGCTTGGGTGCGCGTTCTGTCATTTGGAGTTGTATAATCGCTTCTCAACGCATCTTTTTGATTCCTTGCTCATATCCAAACATCAAAACTAAGAGAACTAGAAATTAGAGACTAAAATTGGAACTAAATGGAGTAAAATAAATCTGAAAATGCAATAAATAAATACGGTGCAAAGGATATAAAATTGGGTTGCCTCCCAATAAGCGCTCGTTTAGTGTCTTGAGCTTGACGTCTCACACTACTGTCAAGGTGGCATATATGACAGGAAGAACACATCATCCTTCTCACCAAGAGATACATATTTCAAGTGAGGTGGAAATTGCTTGAGTGCAGCGATGGCGTATCTTTCTTTTTCTCTACATATTCATCTTCATTCCTTTTTCAACCCCTCCCATGTAGTGGGGAAACGGGGGGAGTACGATGATGATGCTTCTGGCATGGCTAAAACTTCTTTCACCTTCGGATCTTTACTTTCTTTAACAACATTCTTGGGGTAGGCATAACACTCTTTCTAATGGCATAATGTGTCCTTGATGTTCACCTTCTTCATCGACTATCGAATTAAAAATCTCAATTCGGTTGCACCCTTCTCTTTCGTTTGAATGCTCCATGGCTTTTAAAATATTGAATGTGACTGTTTCCTCATTTACCTTAAAGGTTAAGGTGCCATCTGCTACATCAATCATAGCTCGCCCTGTTGCTAAGAACGGTCTCCCCAAAATCAAAGGAATGTCATTGTCTTTCCTCCATGTCTAGTACCACGAAATCCACTAAAAAAATGAACTTATCCACTTTAACCAACACATCTTCCACCACTCCATAAGGGTGTTTCATTGAGCGATCCGCAAATTGTAGCATCAGCTGTGTGTCTTTGACTTTTCCAATGCCCAGTTTTTTGTATATGGAAGGGGCATAAGACTTACACTACCCCAAGATCACACAGAGCCTTCCAAAAGTTATATTTCCAATGGCACACGGGATTGAGAAGCTTCCAGGATCCTTGAGCTTCGGCGGAAGTTTTCTCTGTAGTATAGCACTACATGCTTCAGTTAGCATCACTGTTTCACCGCCGATTTTCTTTTCTTCGATAGAATCTTCTTCATGAACTTGGCGTATGTTGGCATCTGTTTCTAGTGCCTCTGCAAAAGGAATGTTAATTTGTAATTTTTAAAAACATCAAGGAACTTACCGAATTGTTTTTCTGTTTCTTCCTTTTTTAACCTTTGAGGAAACGGAAGTCGAATTTCTGGTTTTGGCAGTGGTTCCTTTTTTGTACCACATGTTCTTCCTCCTTTCAAGAGTGGTGTGCTCTTCCACTAAGGTCGGTGTGACTTTTCTTCTGAGTGGGTCGAGCTTGAAGTGCTTACACTTTGTTTGACTTTAAGTGGTACTTGTTCATTACCTTGCCACTCCTTGTTGTCACGGCATTAACATAATTTTGTGGATTTGTGACTGTGTCACTAGGCAAATGTCCAGTCGTTCTTTGTGCCATTTGTTGAGCAAGTTGACCCATTTGAGGTTTCTAGATTCTTTATGGATGCAGAGTGATTTTTCTAGATGGCTCTTGACTCTTCAATGAAAGAATTTGTGGATTGTCACTAATTTTCTCCATGGCACTCTCCCAAGCAGCCTTTCTAGGTGGAAATTGGTTCGTTTGAGCTCCTTGTTGACCATGAGAACCACCTTGCTGATCTCTCCAGGAAAAATTTGGATGATTTTCCCAACCAGGGTTGTACGTATTAGAGTAGGGATTATTCTGCCTCCCGTCATTACTAACAAAATTCACCTGTTCTAGTTCTTCTAACTCATTGTCATCCAGTGTTTCACAGGCTCCAGTTTTATGTGCTCCTCCATAAAGGTTACAGTTAGTCTGCTTTAGTAATTTGACAGAGGCTACCGGGGGTTGTATATTTAGAGCTACCATCCCCTTCTTTATCTCAGCGGCAATAACATCTTTTATCTGTTTTGTGAGCAACATCCCTTGAACCAACCAACCTCATAAACATTCAATTCTAGCATACCAACTTTTGAATTGCTTTCGCAGTTTTTTTTTTTTTTTTTTTCTGGATCAAAGAAAAGTTCAGCTGAGGACTGGCCTCGCACACAAGGTTAGACAAATTGTGAGTACTGAAGAGTTAAAGAAAGATAAATAATTAAGTAAAAATAAGAGACTTTTTAAACCAATTTTTTTTATTACAAATAAAATAAAAGAAGAAATTTTATTGCAGAGCAAAAAAATTTCAATTCAGTAAATAAAGCTAATTCAATAGTGAATTGGCAATCCCCGGCAACGGCGCCAAAAACTTGATAGCGTTTCAGCAAGTGTACTGAATCGTTGCAAGTAATATTAAAACGGTAATACCGAGTGTCGAACTCAAGGATTGCGTTTTACTATTGAAGTATATTTGATTACTAGAATTGAACAAAAAGGTTCCCAAGTTGATTGAAATAATATTTAAAATTGACTAGCGTAGTAAAAATTGATCTTTATAGAATTGAGAAAAATGTCAGGGATGAGTTTTCACTTCGAACCAACCTTGGTGTCTAAATTTTGACCTAGTTATTGAATCCTTTGTATTGAATTTTACCGACAATTCTCTTTATTATTCTGGCCCTAATGTCTTAGTGACAGAACCTTAATTCCAAAGTAAGTAAACCTAATTCCTTAGTAGATTTAAATTAGAATTAAGCGATTACTGTATAGAAATCTCTTGTAAATTATTGCTTTGCAACTATTTAATTGGTTTATGACTGCACCTATGTCTAGACTACAAATTCATGAATTTCTATTCTCAAGCATTTGTAAAGTCCACTCCCGTTTCAAAATACAAATCGGTAGAATATTTTAATGTTGGATCAAGCAATAAAAGCATAAGCACAGAGATGAGAAAAATATTCAAATAAACTCATTCATAAACTAGATAATCAATCAGAAAATATAAGGGTTTCATCTGTTACATACTCATCCCTAACAAATAGGGTTTAGTTACTCATGACAGAGATACAAAAGATAAGGATAAAGAAGAATTACAAGAATGATTCATGGATGATTCTTGATAAAACTGCTTCAAATGACGTTAGAAACGGCCGTCTTTGAGTTTCTATGCTAGGGCACAAGTCTCCCAAGTTCCCAGAGTCAAAAAGATGCTTAACAGTAAAAATATGCGTTTTTATGGTTGCTGGTGCGGGTCCCGCGCGCCCCAGGCGCGCTTGGACGCGCTTCAGCGCGTTTGGACAGTAGCAGATGCTGGAAAAGCGCATGGCTTGCGCTCGGGCGCGTATCGGCAGTGGCGAATGCTGGGAAAAAGCGCTTGGCTTGCGCTTGGGCGCGCTCAAGCGCTCAGCATCTGCTGTCCGGCGTATATTGCATTTTCCTCCTCTTTCGAGTCTGAATTGGGTTCCGGTGTCTTCATGAAAGTTGTAGCTATGGATCTTAGCTTTCCTTTGCACTTGGTTGACCCCAATGGAACATCTTACAACTCATAGATTATGGCTGAAAACTCTACATATGTCAGTGATGTCTCACCAAAATTCAGCAATGCACTAAGAGACCAAAGCGCAATGTTAAACATTTACGACAAATTCTACTTAATCAACGAATAAAAAAACAAGAACATGTTTTATCAACTCAAAGAACAAAAATAGCAAAATATATCAAATAAATCCTTAATTTTAACTATATAATTGAGGATAAATAGACTAAACATAACTGGGAAAATATGGCATATGATGAAAGAAGGTTCATACAGTGGGTTCCAAGAAATATTAATGGTCATCGACATATATGGTCTGAACAATCAGTAAATCCTCTCAAGTGTTTTCTTGAAAAAGAGTAGTCAATCTGTCCTCTAATGAATCCATTTTCTTTTAGAAAGAACTTAACCTCTTCATACCAACTCTAGGGAGCTTGCTTCTAAACCATAAAGGCTTTAGAGAGTTTGAACACATGGTTTGGCACGCTTCTCATCCTCATTACCCAGGAGGTTGACGAACATCACTTCTTCATTAAGAACCCATTCAAAAAGGCACTTTTCACATCCATTTGAAATAGTTTTATACCTTTATGCAGTAGCATAAGCTAAGAGGATTCTTATTGCTTCAAGTCTTGCTACGGGTGCAAACGTTTCATCATAATCTATTCCTTCTTGTTGGTTGTACCCTTGTGCCACTAGTCTTGCTTTATTTCTTGTTTCTTTCAAATTGTGAGAGTTCTTCATCATAGCTCAACCCATGATTTTCACCAATAGCTTGATCAATTGTCTGGGTTCAACTTGTCATATCATGCCATGTTGGAAATATTTTCCTTAGAGAGTTTCTGGTTTAACTCACACCATCTTCAGTATTCCCAATGACTAGATCTAGAGGAGATGCGTGACTTTTTTCCATCCTCTTGGGAAGTTGCTGAGAGGTTGGGTCAGACTCACCCTTTGCGTGAGGACTAGGTGCTTGAGAGGATGATTTTTCATCTTCTTCATCTTATCCATTCTTCTCATAAACACAACGTCATCACTCATCAAAATAAACTGCATGGATTCCTCACAGTTTTGAGTTCCTTTAAGATATATATTCTATAACCTTTTGACTTGTGGAGTATCTAGAAATTCCTAATTCAGATTTTGGATCCAAAACTTTCCCAATTTTCTTTATTATTTAGAAGTAGCAATAAACACCCCAAATATTGTGAAATAGAAATATTTGGTTTCTCCCTTTCCATAATTCATATGGAGTTTTTGTTAAAAAATTTTTCTAAATGGATGTACGATTTTGAAGGGCCATTATAACATAACGTCAGTGTTAATGAAGTGCTTCGGCAAAAATTAATATCTTTCAATATTCAAGGGATTGAATATGGTTCTCTCCATTTCTTGTAAAGTTAAATTTAATCCGTCAACAACCCCATATTGTTGGGAGTGCTCTTTACAATGAAAGTTGTGAGAGAACCATTTTCTTTCCAAACTTTGATTTCACCAAAGACCACGTTTTCAAATTCACCTCTGGTGGTCACTTCGGGGAGACCAATTTTTGATCCTTTTTCATTCAACTCATTTTGCAAAAATGATGAATATGCCTCAATGCTTCATCTTTGTGTGTTTTAAAATAAACCCAAGTTCTTAAACGAGAAAGAATCATCAACAATTACAAACGCCATATCTTTTTCCACTAAGACTTGGAGTTTGATAGACCAAAAAGATCAATGTGAATAAGTTCAAGGAGGATGATTGTTGAAACAAAGTTTTAGAATGAAAACTACTTTTAACTTGTTTTCCTTTCAAACAAGGCTTCACAAACTTTTCTTTTTCAAAATTGATTTTTGGAAGTCCTTTTACTAAATTCTGAATTTGCCAATTTAGAAATAGTGTTTAAGCTTGTGTGACCGGCTCGTGTTTGTGCCATATTCCATTTATCTTTTCAATGGAAACAAAACAAGATTCAGTGGTAATCATCAAGATAAAGTCATATAAATTCTTTTTCTAAACCCGGAAAAGAAAACTCTACCCGAGGACGAGAGTATAACCTCACATAGAGTAGGCTTAAAAATAACTTCAAACCACTATCACATAATTGACTAATGCTTAGCAAGTTATGTTTTAAGCCATCCACATATTGCATTTTTCAATTTTCAGAATTATTCCTTACCAATATACATGTTCCTTTTATTTGAGCTTTATCATTATTACCAATGTGACTGATCCACCATCCTTATCTCCAATGACATGAAGCATGCTTATCTCCCGTCATATTGCTTGACAACCACTGTCCAAGTACCCAAGGCTTTCTCTTGTTGATTAGAGGATGAACCTGTTTTAGAGTTTAAAAGAGACTTAGCGTACCCATATAGCTTTGGGTCCTTGTTGGTTAGTTTTTCTCTTTGAGGACATTCCTTTTATGATGGCAAATAGAATCATGGTGCCCATGTTTACCACAGAATGAGCATGCAGCCTTTTCATTGTTAACTTTCTTCTTAGCATGACAAATTTTGGAAGTATGCCCCAAGTTTTGTGCAAAAGGTTTGCATTTAGGCCTATCCTCTCCGTTTTTTAGGCAAGAAAAGTATTCATATAATTTTTTGTTTTGAGAGCTTTTTAAAACAATGTCCAGCCTTGTCAAATATTCCAGATTGGGACCACCATTATCTTTTGAAATGTTTTTGTATTTGACAAAGTTGGAAATATCATTTTTTTAGTTCCCCTAACCTCAGTTTTCAAAATTTCCTTTTCTGTATCCTCGTCAGGAGGATGAGCTTCAAGAATTTTGTTTCTCAGAATTTGAAAGTGAGATTGCTGCAAACTTTTGCAATTTTTCTTTTTGAGATCCGTCCTCTATTCTGTCCTGCTTCGTGTTTAACATCCTCTAGATTTTTTCTGCAGGAAATCAGAACGATCATCCTCATCCTCAGACAGAGGATACTCTGCCGTCCTTTGTTATGATATCTTCATTTTTCTTGGAGATGAGCTTTCTGTTTGGCTGGTTTTGCAGCAATCATCTTCCCTTTTTGTTCTGGTTTATCATGCCAACAACAACTGGTTCATGAGCTTCTTAGAGTTCCAACCAATCTTTTAATTTCATGTTGTTCAAATCTCTTGCTTCTGTAATGGAGTTCCATTGGCCTCCATTCTTTTGGTAAGATCCTTGAATTTTTCTTATCCTTTCTTGAACGGAGTATACCTTCCTAGAGATCTCAAGGTTATTCAATATGATGGTTAACCTTTAGAACATTCATCATAGTTTCATCCTCCTCATGTTTCGAATAGTTCTGAAATCCCTTACTCCCATGTCTATCCTCTGCTTCTTTTACATGCTTGATCCTTCTGATGATCCTTAGTAGGGATGGCAAGGGTAGGGTTGGTAGGGTACTATAATACCCGTCCCCATACCCGCTGTTTTAAAAAAATACCCATACCCGTGCCCATACCCTCATGGTATCAACTTTATACCCGTACCCTTGCCTTTGGGTACTTAAGTGTGCCGTACCCATACCCATTTACCCGCATTGTAACAAAATAGATCGATAAATAATCACGTTGTGATTAAATTTAAAAAAAATTTCAAATATCTTACAACCAAATCATAAACTTCAATAACATCCAAAACATATCAAATTACAAAGTCCTTGGCAATATTCTCCGAAATAATATTACTACAATAAACATATCAAAATTACAAGTCTTTCTCCCAAAATTAATCATCCTTGTGCAGTATCAAAATATTACATTACTACAATAATCATAAAAAAATCAGAAAATAAATATTTTATGAAGTTCAAGTTCTTGGGCAGTATTCTCCGAGATCTGTAAAAAAAATTGATATGTGTTTTATATTAGTTTATTTATAATTATAAAATCGTTATTAATAACAAAAAAAAAACTCTTAAATATAAAATCACAATTATTTACCTCTTCATCAGAATCAGATTCTTGAAAAGTTTGCAAATTTTTATCTTTCGATTCTAAATATTGCAGCGGTCCAATGATACCATAGTTGCTAAAAACATAAAAAGAAAATAAATAGTTTAAACTAAACACAAATTTAATTGAATAAATAGTATATTGCAATATTTATTACCTTGTTTTCATGTTTTATCCAACTTTGCGAGCACATAAGTGCCTCCAAAGTATCCTCATGAAGTCTAGACCGTTGAGGACTCAACAATCTACCACCAGTACTAAAAGCAATTCTGAAGCAACAGTAGAAATCGGGATGGCCAAAATATCCTTGGCAATTTTTTGCAAAATTGGATACTTGATTCCATTTGTTTTCCACCATCCAAGAATATCAAATGTAGCGCTCCTAGGCAATACCTTTTCCTCCAAGTATAGATCTAACTCAGATTTTGATTGCACATCATTGGTATCATTCACATATGAATCATAACCGCTAAGAAAATTGGTACAATTACCATTTTCTAAATTTGACTCTTTCTCATTGAACTTTTCCATTGAACTGTCCACCAAACCCATTGGTTTAGCTTGATAATCTTCAAATAATAAGTAACATAATTTCTTGATATTGTTTAATTTCAATTGAAGACAAACTTCCATAAAGTTTCTGATAAAAGTACTCTAACAACTGAATTTAAATCTTGGATCCAAAACAATGGCAATCCCCATAATACCATGAATAACAGACCAATATTTTCTCAATTTTATCAACCATTGTAGAAGCCATATTCTAATAAATTCTAAGAAATTAAAGAATTGTTGCAAGATGTGATGACAGTAAAAACTAAACTATTTCTAAAAATTGCATGAAAGAAATTTGAGTCTATATATATATATATATATTAATATTATACATGTACATTGGTATGCATAGAGAACATGTAAATTGAGAATGTAGGACATTATGTAAATTGGTATGAGTAGAGTGTAAATTGGTATGAGTATAGCATCATGTAAAGGTAAATTAGTAATGGGCAGAGGATCATGTAGTTTGATATGTGTATAGTAACTAAATTATTTTTCCAATTTTTTATTATTAAAATTTCACTTTTTTATTATTATTAAGGTCCAATTTTTTAATATTAGAATATAATATCCAAAATCTATTAACTCTTTACTTGCATATTTTTATGATGATTTATTTATATATTTATTTTTAGGAGGATCGGAAAAATTATGAAATTAAAGATCTAAATTCATTGATTTGCCTATGAGAAAAAGGAGATGTAGAGAGATACTAGAGAGTGAGAGATATAGTAGATAGAAGTTTAGATGGAGAGATAGAGATGCATAAGATATATATATATATATATATATATATATATATATGTGTGTGTGTATTTAGAAATATTACGTATTTAAAAACATAATCTCTAACCTCTATTATTTGCATATTTTTGTGATGATTTATTTATATATTTATTTTTAGGAGGATCCAAAAATTATGAAATTAAGGATCTAAATTCATTGCTTATGATAAAAAAGAGATGTAGAGAGTTACTAGAGAGATAGTAGAATAGTAGATAGAGATGCAAGAGATATATGTGTATTTAGAAATATTATGTATTTAAAAAATATTTTTTCATACAAACATGTTTTCTTGAAAATTATTTTTATGTCCTTTGTGATAATTTGTAGTTTAAAAAAATCAATTTTATAAAATTTTATACAAACAGGTTATAATACAAAAAAAAAAAAAAATCATTTTATAATAGTAAATAAACGGAGTTAAAAAAAAGCATTTTATAACCAAATCTCTAAATTATTTAAAACAAAAAATTATTGTATTTAAGTTCAAATGCACCTAATAATAATAATAATAATAATAAAAATAATAATAATAATAATAATAATAATAATAATAATAATAATAATAATTAATAATAATAATAATAATATAATAATATAATAATAATAAATAATAATAATAATAAATATATAAGTGCGCGGTGCGGGGCGGGTGGGTACTATAGTACCCGTACCCGCACCCATACCCGTTTCAATTTTGCGGGTAATTACCCATCCCCATACCCATTTTGCGGGTTTTTACCCTACCCATTGTGGGTTTTTTTTGCGGGTACCCACTGGGTCTGGATCTGATTGCCATCCCTAAATCCTTAGAGTATCCCAGAGCTCTTTAGCGTTATTGCATTCTTCAACTCTGTCATACTCTTCCCTGCTCAAAGCACACGTTAGAAATAAATGAGCTTTATAGTTTAGGAGTACCTTTGCATTTTCATTAGCCGTCCATTGTGCTTGAGGTTTCTCATCGGAGGTTGCATCTGCGTTGTTGGTTTTGATGACATGATCTCCATTTTCCACCACAGACCACATGTTGTTGTCTTGTGATATGAGAAATAGCCTCATCTTACCTTTCCAATGATAGTAATCTGTACCATCAAAGTAGGGAGGTCGGCTGGATGATCCTCCTTTAGGGATGTACTTAGCTTTTGACATTTTTCTTTTTGGATCTTTTTCTCTTACACTGTTAGGTGTATTTTTTAGAGAACCTTGCTCTGATACCAATTGATGTAGCTAAATCTCACTAGAAGGGGGGGGGGGGGGGTTGAATAGGGATTTTGCTGTTAAAAAAAATTTAAGTGTTTTTAAAAACTATCCTCTCGCTGAGGATGGCTAGCTCGAGGATGGATTTTTAAATCGTTAGATCTAAGCCGAGCAAAAAAGTAGGAGCAGAATATGAGGGACACACACACAATTTTATACTGGTTCACCCAAAGATGGCTACGTCCAGTCCTCACACCCTTGTGAGATTTCACTAACTTTCAAACAGATCGATCCTCAACCCGAGGATGATTACAAACTGTGTATTATCAAGCTTCACCAAGCTTACAATCAATTTTCAAATATTTCCAAGCTTCACTCACTAGGAAATTACAAAGTAGAATGAGAGTGATTGATACTTAATACTTTCTCAAAGGATATACAAAAGATATAGTGTAGGATCAATGAAAGTAATAAGAGAGGATGTGATTTGCTTCTTGAAAGCTTTAAGATACTTGATCTTTTTATGCAATTGTGTTGTGTGTTTTCCAATGGAGAGCTTGTATGCATTTTATAGAGATCCAAGCCCTTGATGACCGTTGGAGCTCATTTTCAAAGGATCCAAGGTTTTCATCATAATTACAGAACTGCCACTTAGCTTGTTAGGCTTAGGCAGAACCCATCCTCTCGCAGCATAGCTTTGATCTTGACATGTCCTTGCTTTTTCTCTTTAATCAGAGTGCAAGGCTGTTTCTGAGCTGCATTTTTCGAAGACTTTAAGGTCTAGGTTGGTTTCACCTTTTGAGGTGATGTTGACAAGAGAGAAAAAGCCACCCTATGACATAGGACTGTCATACTCAGTCCGATGATCAGATCTGGCAGCAACATGTGATCTTCCATTTTTGGCTTGTTTCAAGTTGCCTTTTGTTAACTTGACTTCTTCATGTATTAAAACGTGCAAGCCCAATAAATGTTCAGATTTTAGCCTTTGCACATGCTTGATGAGTTGCTTTCACTTTTGCTGGCCTATCCTCTGCCTATTCTGCCATCCTTTGCATACTAGATCTAGCCATATTCATCTTTTTCTTTTGACCTTTTGACTCTTAATTTTAAATGCTTTGTTTATTCATGTTTGACATTGTTATGCATTTGAATAAACACATTTGTTTTGGTGAGAGATCAGATTGTCCAAATCTGGAGTTTTTTCAAAGTGATCGTCTACATATTATTTACCAATGTGTAGATCTATAAAAATGATCGTCTTCGGATTGGTTATCGATGTGTAGATCTATAAAAATGATTGTCTTCGGATTGGTTACCGATACATAGATCGACAAGAATGAAACTGATCATCTTCCAATTGTTTACCGATGCGTATATCGATATAATAAAAAATGATCGTCTTCGGATTAGTTACCGATGCGTAGATCTACAGAAATGAACAAAGGTAGTTGGTACAATCTTGAAGGTAGATAAAGAGGGAGAATATGACATGATACTTGCAATGTGAATGTTAATGGTTATCGAGTATAAGTATTCATGCGTATGTTATGCATTATGCAAGGTTGTTGATTATAGGTAAAGTGTAAATGAAGATACACGGATCATGTGAGTATGAGTAAATTATGCATTATTTATGTATGTCATGAATTAATGATCAATTCTTGTTCATTTCTTTGATTCTCTGATCATTATATCTTCTATGCCCACAAGATTGGATGAATGAAGATAACAACCATTTTTTGCATGACGACTCCTATACGTCTTGTGCGACCGCTTTTTTGAGGCGAAGTAAAATTCATTGTTTAAAATGATTACCCTCCTTATTATTTTCGACGCACTCATATAGTTGAGAATCAAACGAGTTCCCATGTATATATTTTTCAAGTGTCAAAATATTTAAAATACTTTTATATTTTCACATATTTCAAATTTCAACATTTATTATCATAAAACAACATTTTGAAACACTAGAACAATCAATAATAAAATTGGATTGGTTTATAACGAGTGTAACGTACAACATCAAATGAAAATATTGAAAAATGTACATTCGTTACATTGAAAGCAACACAATTGAGGCATGGGTTACAAGGTGAGGACGAGTATGTTTAACTTTAGGTGAAGACATCACAAACGCTAGTCATTCTTGTAATTTAGGAACTCCTAATAGTCACCTTCCAAAAATAATAATTGCCTCAGTCTGATGCGCTTGGTTTTTTTTATCCCTAACTTTTGCATGAACCGCTCTTTCAAGTTTCCAATCCATTGGGATGCTCTAATTTTTGCCTAGGTTGCCTTTTCAGGTTTTTAACCTAGCGAGCGCATTTTTTCTATCATTTTTTTTCTAAGCATAATATTTTTTTATTGCATCTGAAGTATTTTTTGATATAGCTGGTAGTGACATAGAGCTATCATTCTTTTTTATTTTATGAGATTTAATTGGTCAAATCGTGATTGAACCCACTCAAGCTCTTCCAGGTTTGTTTCCATCAAGACTCTGGTCGAGGGAATTTCAACTTCCATGAGAAGTACCGCTTCCATTCCATACACCAATGAGAAAAGAATTGCCCCTGTTGAGGTATGAAGAGAGGTTCTATAGCCATGTAATGCAAAGGGAAACATTTCATGCCAATCCTTATATGTCTCCACCATCTTTTGTATGATCTTCTTGATATTCTTATTTGCTGCTTCTACAACCCCATTCATTTTTGGACGATATGGCGAAGAATTATGATGATGAATTTTAAAACTATCACACAACTCCTTCATCATTTTATTATTCAGATTGGTCGCATTGTCAGTGATTATCTTATTTGGTAAGCCATAACGACAAATCAATTATCTTTTGATGAATTTGACGATCACGCTTCTCGTCACATTGGCATAAGAAGCGGCTTCAACCCATTTTGTGAAATAATCAATAGCTACTAGGATAGACTGATGCCCATTTGAAGCTTTAGGCTCGATGAGTCCAATAACATCCATCCCCCACATTGAAAATGGCCATGGTGATGTTAAAACATTCAAAGAGGTGGACGCTACATGTACTTTATCAGCATAGATTTGGCATTTATGAACTTTCTTTACGTAACTAAAGCAATCAGATTCCATGATCTACCAATAATAGCCATCCCTCAAGATTTTTCTTGCCATTACGTGCCCAATTGTATGAGTTCCAAAAGAACCTTTGTGAACCTCATGAATGATCTTTTCTACTTTCGCTTTATCCGCATATCTGAGGAGAACCATATCATGATTCCTTTTATAATGCATATCACCATTTAAGAAGAAGCTCATCAACAACCTCCTCAAAACCCTCTTGTCATTCTCTGAATACCTGATGGATATTCCCTATTCTTAACATAGGATTTGATATCATAAAACCATGGCTTGCTATCAAGTTCTTCTTCTATTGATAAACAATATGCAAGTTTATCCCTTTGTTGAATTTTTATAACCGGCACATCTTGATCAGTGGTTATTTTGAACATTGACGACAATGTGGCCAGAACGTCTACCAATTGGTTTCCTTCTCGAGGGATATGGCGAAAAGTGATCTTTTCGAAGTGTTTTGTCAGTTCTTTAATATATGTATGATATGGAATCAATT
>PGTU02000026.1:0-37043 GCA_002896215.2 Cicer echinospermum | reverse complement strand
ATACTAGATCCATATTAATACGGATTAAAATAGTATATATATATATTTGAATTAACAGTAAATTAATCAAAATGATACTAGTATTATGATTTTGTTGAAATTTTTAAAATTAATTTTTATTAAAGGCAATACTAACTATGATTTTATCAAATTCACAATAATCTCAACAACACAAAAGTTTACATAAATATGTTTTTAATATAATTTGAGAAGCCAAATAAATAAAGTCAAAATGATTGATTTGTTTTGGACATGTAATAAAGGATCCAACTCACTTAAAAGAGGTAAGGTCTATCGTTAACATCTATTATTTCATAATTTAAAAAGTTTAATAGTTTTTCTCTCTCTATCAATATTCTTAAAAGTTATTAAATTTTCAGATTGATTGATCTAAAGATTTTTTAAGAAAATTGAGATTGAAGAATCCTTTTAAAAGTTAGATAATTGCTATTCAATCTTTCCATTTTCTCACTAATCAGATACACTCATATTATTACGCATAATAATATTTCGCACAATTTTAAATGCTAAAATATGAAATCGACAAATTACCGTATTTATTTTGGAAACAGCATCAGCCGAAAAGTTATGACTCATTACTTTATGTGGCCCACTTTCAAAAGGAGTCCAACAAGTCAAAGAACTTGGCCCAGTCCAAATTAAAAACCCAAAAGCACTACAAGAACAATTAACAAACACACGAGAGATTGAGATTGGGATAAACATGGGACCCATCTAGGCAGATACGTCTCCCAGTGTCTTAGAGGTATTGGATTTTTGGAGAATAGACAATTATAAAGCCGACTTTACCTATAGATTACAACACAATTGCAACAGCGATCTTAAACATTTTGAAATTTATGTTTAATTTTAAAAATTAAGTTTTTTAATATAAAAATATAAATTTTAATAATTTAAAAAATTAAGTTTTATTTTTTTATTAATATAATAATTTATTTAGTCTTTTTTTTTTAGTTTTATATTTTGAATTTTTTATAAATATTGAATTTTTGTACCTAAAAACAGTTCTTATAAAACAAAGTAGGAATTAAAAATTGAATAAACTTTCCTAGAGATTAAAGTTGAAGGATCAAAATTGATAGTGATAAAAAATAATTTAACAAAAAATCACACATATTTTATTATGTTATAAAACAATTTAGGCCCTTCATTGGTGATGCCCTCTACAATTGATCGGATGCATAAGGCCATCTCCAATGCTGCATGTGACCTCGAAAGAAAACAGATACAAAAAACTACCACAATCACTTTATCCATGAAAGTGATATATGTGTTATAATGTTTCAAAAAAGAGAAAATATTTAAATTTTTTAAATTTATTTTCGGTAGTCATTTTAATCTTTAACTTCAACTTTGACTCAATTCTCTATTAATATATTAAGTTGTCGTTAATTTTGACATTTCATACCTAATTTGACATGAAATATTCTCCAAATTTTCTGTATAATGTGACAATATCATTTAAGTCATCAATATCACCACTTACAAACATTGATGTTCATAATTAGTCTTGAATAAAATGAAGTATTTATATTTTTCTTTATTTAAACTCTTTAATTACAATTGTATCCTTATTTGTTTAGTCAAAATAATAATTTAAAAGAAAAATGATATATGAAATTATTATATAAAAGTGAAAATTAATGATTATTTTAAATATCTATATGAAATTTAAACTCACTTGTTCAAGATAAGTCATATCAGTAAGTCTTGACTTCTTTATTCTGAATTTGATATATTAATTTTATGGACACTCAACACATTGATATACTTAATTTTTAGTTTCAGATGTAATTGAAACTCACATTAACATACTTGAATTATATATCAACTTGGAACCAACATGCATATTCTCAAAATTTACACATGTAGGAAAATGTGATCATAAGAATTGATTTCACTGAACACTCAAATGAACAAGATTGAGCTTCCACAGATAAAGCTCCACCACGAATTAAAGATGGTCATCAATGGAATTCTATTAAGCAATAGTCTTCAACAACAATGATACTTTAAGATGATATCAATTTATTCAAACAATATCAATAAATGTATTCACATGAATATCAAGATTTAGTGCCAACTTTAAAATTCGTTTGCATACTATCTCCTCCAAAGAATGTTTATCCAAGATATAAAAAAAAATATAAAAAATACACTCCATAGCTCCTCCTCCTAATAGAACAATAAAGAATTTTGAACAAAACTATAATATGTCCTATATATAAATATGTCTATAATTTAAAAAATATATATTTACATAGATCAAAGAAATATTAAACAAATAAAGAAATCTTCTCCCTTTCTCATCAAAAACCTAACCAAAAAATATGCCTAAGATATCAACTACTAATATGTCATATTTTTCTAAACAATGTGTTTTAGAAATGAAGATGAAATATTAAGTTTTCATTATTGAAAAAGCATAATACATTTAACTTTATAACAATACAAATAACTAACAACGAAACGAACTGGACTAACTGGCTATGGCCCTAGAAACAAAGAATGAATAAACTTAGAAAATTTTACTTTGTACCCCCTCCTATATCCCTATACCCCAAAAAGTATAGGAATGCTAAAATACCCTCGTATATAAATATAAATATATATATATATATATATATAAATATTTTTTTTTTTATTTCTTCATTTCAACATTTCCGGAACAGACAAGTGTAAAAAAAAAAAAACTTCTAGAAACTTTTTTTCAGTTTTCCGATACACACTTCCACTCCGGAAAACTTAAAAAAATTTTCCGGTAAAGAACATTATTTTCAGAAATTTTTTTTAAAACTTTTCCAGAAAACTTGATTCTAAAAATAATTTTTTTGTTTTATTTTTTTTTTATTATATTAGTATTTATTTAATTTTAATTATTTTTTTTCATTTGGTAGCAAGAATACGTGACTTTGAATTTTCTCGTCTATGGATAAGAATTCGTCTGACAGCCCACGATTTATGAATTATTAATTATGGTATATTAATTATTAACTATTATGGTCTATTAATAGTGTATTAATTATTGAATGGTGTATTAATTATTTATGGTGCATTTATAAAAAAAAATAAAATAGCGTGTATCGGAAATCTTTTTGAGAAAGTTTTCCGGAACACCTTCTGTACTGGAAATCTTTCGAAGTTTTTCGTTAGTACAATTTTTTTTCACTTCTATACAGGAAATCCTTTTTAAAGGTTTCCGGTAACAACCTACCTTCTATACCGGAGAACTTTTTTCAAGTTTTCTGGAAATAAAGTGTATACTGGAATTATAAAGAAAAAAAATTAAGGGTATAATTGGCATTTTCAAAAAATATGGGGTAATAGTATAAAATAGGGTCAAACGTAAATTTTTCAAAACCTAACTAACATAATAGAACAAAAGACTAAGGCCAAGGATAGAGAATGTTTGTACTAGTGCAGATTTGATTACCTTCAACACACGAGTAAGGCTGCAAAAAATTCAGCTTCGGTGGGAGCTTGCATGAACTGGCTCAACTGTTGGAGGCTAAAAAACTACAATTGGACTGTTCTAGTAAGGTAAAGGAAAGTGATCAATGAATCTCTATAATAGTTGGATCATGTGGAGGAGCTTTTTGGAAATGTATAGATTTATTGGTGTCATTCGACCATAAGTGTGATCACGGTTGCTCCCAACGATTTGTTCCTCTTAAATGTTATTACTAATTTGAAATAGATAAGTTAGAGTTTATGTAAATTTCTATTTAAGAATTTAGAAGTGTTTTAAATTATTTAAAAAAAATGTGTAAAGTATCTAGAAGTGGTATTAATTAGGAAGATCCTAAATGTGTTTAAAAGTTATCTATTTGTCCTATAAATACCTCATTGTACTTGACATTAATATCAAACAAATTGTGAGTTTTCTATAGAAATATCTTCTTTTCTTAACAACATGGTACTAGAGTTGATTGTGAGAGTTGAGAAATGGCGACTCGGATTCACTACTTTCCACTTTTCCCTCTTCAAAAAAAAGGTTTAAAGTAGCTATGAAGCTTGTTTGACTCTCAGGGTTAGGAGATGATGAAGCTCGATGAGCACAAGATGAGATATTGTCTCAGTTAGAGGTTTGCGCACAAGAAGGGTCAACCAAGCTTTTTGTCATTATCATCTGTTTGGATGATTTATTTGAGGTTGTGTGACTCTATCAAGGAAATTGAAGATTTGGAGTATATCAAAGACAGAACAAGGTACCTTCGATATTTCTAAGGAAGATTTCGATTATGTTGGTATATATTGGAGATTTTTGTTTTGACCAAAATTAAGGATTTTAAATTTATATATATTGATCTGTGTATGCTTAATATGAAAAACTACCAATTTTTGTTTTGTTTACAAATGACCCTTCGATCTAATCTGTGACGACTGCAATAAGAGTCTTGTTCTACCTTTAACACTTGGTTTAACTAGTGAAAATACTTATAGAGATTAGATTGGTTTTGGGATTGTCGTGATGTTGATTAGAGATTAATTTTAGTTTAAAAATAATTTAATTTAAGTTAAAATTGTAGTTTTAACTCTTTATTGATCATTCACTTAATTTAATTTTTTTTTTTTAATTTAGTTTACGTGATATAACACATTACTTACATTTAATTTCCACTTTAGACTAGTATCAATTAATTTATATCAATTTTTTCCGCCATATTACACTATTGGCTGGGCAAACTTAATCCATATTCATAGTCTAATTGATGCTACAACATTTTTAGATAGGCTAGATCCATATTAATACGGATTAAAATATATATATATGTATATAAATATATATATATATTATACTAGTATATATATATATATATTGAATTAACAGTAAATTATCAAATGATACTAGTGATATATTTTGTTTGAATTAAAATTAATTTATTAAAGCAATGACTACTATGATTTTAATCAATTGCACAATATCTCAAACAACACAAAGTTGCCCATAAAATATTTTTAATATATCTGAGAAGCCAATTGAATAAGTCAAATGATTGATTTGTTTTTGGAATGTAATTAAAAGGATCCAGTTTTGTACCAGGCACCCCCCATTTACCTGCCACCCCCCCACTATTTTTAAAGACTAAATACCCCTTTTGTAAACAGTATAATATTATTTTAAAAATTACCATTCAGATTTCACACCCCACAAACCTTCGAAAATTTACAAAAAAAAATGGTGGATTCGAAGTTTAAATTTTCGAATGATTTTAGTTAAGTTACTCGAACAACTTTTTTGCTATTTTAAAACCATTTCGAAATGCAGCTTTATTAAAAAAAGACAAATCTTTCGAAACTTTGGAAAAGCCAAATTTCAAATAGACAGTATTCGAACTTTGGCTTGCATTTGGAAAGTTTCGAATAGAGTTATTGGCTTCGAACATTTGGCTTTTGATGAACCTTCGAATAGTTTCGAACATACAAATCTCGAAATGATTTTCTCACTTCGAAAGTTTGCATTTCACAAAGTTTCGAAATGCATTTTGTCTTCTTCGAAGTTCATTCACAAAAGTTTCGAATGGTATGTAAGTTTCGAACTTTTCATTAAGTTAAAGTTTCGAAATGTATTTTATTATTTTTTTAAATTCAATATTTATGTTGAATTATTTTAAATTTTTTTTACAATAAATATTAAAATATTATAATTTATTAATTGTTACTAATTTTGAAATTAGGTATGAGCAGAGTTGATGTTTCTGCTTCAAAAAATGTTATAGATACTACAGAAAAATTCACCACTGATTAGGTATTATTATAACCACTGATGAATCATCACCAATTAAATATTTCTTATAGTTATATAGTTAATTTTTATTTGAAACGTATTTTGCAGGTATTTTCTTCTCGAGAAGCTGTATTTGAATGGGCAAAAGCGATTGGAAGACAAAATGGAATTTTAATTGTTACCATTCGATCAGATAAAGCAAACGGAATTAGGGGAAGAAAAGACAAATTGATTTTGGGATGCAAAAGAGGTGGAAGATATAAATCAGAATAAAAAAAATCAGTAACTTGCTCTCATATAGGAAACTGTCCATTTACTCTCAGATGTGTACCATTAAGTGTCGTGAAGGATGAAAAATTAGTTAGTGTTCGTTGTGGGACCACCACAATCATGAATACTGTACTGTAACCGGTCATTCCTATTGGGGCGTTAAACGAAGAAGAGAGGAAATTTGTCAATGATATGACAAAGTATAAGCTAGCACCCAGGATTCATCTAAATGCTTTGAAAGTGAGAAATGAAACCCAATGTACTATTCCCATCAAATATATAAGCAAGGAGTACTTATCGATCATCATTGAGAGGTCCGTACACAGAATGCAGCACTGTTTGAAGTAATACAACAAAAAATTATGTGCATTGGACAAGAAGACGGTGAAATTAGATATTTGAGAATATTTTTTGGACGGCATCCTGACTGTATAAAGTGTTAAACACATTTCCATTTTGTTTTGATATGTGATAGCACATACAACAAACAGATATCGGTTGCCATACTTGAATAGTCGGTGTCACTTCTACTAGTTTGACATTTTCAGTTGGGTTTGCTTATTTGGAAAAGAGCGACAAGATAACTTCATATGGGCATTTGAGAAGGTACAAATGTTGTTCAAATCTGACTCTTTGATTTCTAAAGTTTGTGTGACTGATAGAGATTTGCCATGATGAATGCGATTAGTGTTGTGTTTCCTACTTCAATACATTGCTATGTCGTTTTCATATTGAAAAAATGCTTGGGGCAAGATGCAAACAATATGTCAAAAGGATAGACAAGAAGAAGTAATGGATTTATGGAAAAAGAATGTTATTCGACTAGTGTGGCAAGAGTATGATCATCATTTGCAACAATTTGAGATATTGTGTGCCGTATTATTTTTTTTGTTGATTATGTGAAAGATTATGGTTAACACTTACAAGAAAGTTTGTCAAGTTTGGACCAATAGTGTAACGCCCGGATTTTGATCAAGACATTACTTAAAAATATTTATTTTCTTTCAAAAACGGTTAAACTTTTTTTTTTAAAGTAGTTCATCATATAATAAATAAAATTTTCTTTAGTAAATAGTTTGATTCCATTTAAAAAAAAAATACCACAATGCGATTTATCGGATATTATTTATTTGTAAAGACAGTTTACTAATTGTAGAAAAAATGTTCACTCAAAATAGAATAACTCAAGTTTTTCTAGCAGAAGGACCCCGCCTCCGCATTTCTATTAAAAATCAACGATGAGAAATAAATAAACTTGAAAATTGTATCACAACGGTTTTATCACTACAAACATTATTATTATTATTATTTTATTAAAGTACCCCTTTTTCCCACGCGCGTGCGCCAAACAAACGTCATTCATGCACCCTTCAAGATCGTTAGTACCTAAATGTTGTGTAAGGGGTCAGTTCATCCCACGGCAAAATTAGACCAAAATAATAAGTTAACAACCATGAAATATAAATATAAAATCTTTTTGTAATAAAAGATTTAGAGAAAATGATTTTTATAATTCATAAGGTGTATCAAAAATTATAAAAAATATATCTAAACAACAAGTAGTAACTCACCTTTAAAATAAATAATTATATAAAAATAATAATGGCAATAAAATGTATGCAAATTATGCATGCCCTAACATACATGATCCGGATATAGCCAGCCACTAAGGCGTCCACACAGAAGTCACCCATACCAATGGGGAAAATTAAACCAGCCACTAAGGCGTCCACAAAGATGCATATGGTATGTCATGACAATGATAATGATGTTCGAAATGTACAAATCGCTAGCCACTTAGGCAACCACAAAGAAAAATCATACACAAATAACCAGCCACTTAGGCAACCACAAAGAAGACTATTCATTAATGCATTCAAAAATCAATTTCCTCATATTGGTAAATGAAAATAAACTTTTCATCAATTTCATCAAAACACATATATTGTTCATAAAAGTCAAGTTTTAAAAATTTAAATACTCAAAAATCAAGGATTAAAATTAAATACATCATAATAAACATGTTAATGACTACATCATTATAAAAAATTATAACTTTATAAGTGAGTACTCTAAAACATGTACGACATTGAACGTTTCACAACAAACATATTGATGAAGGTATGGTAATAAAATATAATTCTATAATTAATTTCATCAAAATAGAGATATTACTCAAAAGAAACAATCAAAAGCATGATAGTTAATTTCTTTACGACGAAAATAAAATCGACATTTTTCTTTTAATACATCCAGACACCATATCAATATCTTACGAATCGCTAATTTAATATCTAACCTAACTCTGCATGGAGAAAAGCCCTTACCTTGGACGCTTTCCTTCCACGTACCACTATATAGCCCTCGAAAGTCTCACCAAGGTGAATAAAAGTTTATAGCTCCGATCAAAAGCTAGGGAATGTAAGGATGGTTGTTTGAGTGGCTTAGAAAATATTTGAGATAAATGTAGTGTTGGTAATGCGTGTGAGTGATTATGACTTATTTTCCTCTACTGTAAGTTTAATCGTGTCCTAAGAAGGAGAGGTGTATGTGACTAATAAAGGAGGGCATAAAGCTGATCAGAGAGAATGAATAATTCTCTTCATTGAGTTTAATTGCACACATGAATAAGGAATTAAATTGGAATAATGCCATTCAATGACCAACCGTTAAGAATTAATTGGCATTCATGTATTTATTCTTGCTAGTTACACATTTGAATGGACACAATATAAATTAAATTTATAAAATATAATTATAAAAATAGTAGTGTGAGTGATTAAATTTGACTTAGTCAAATTGGCTTGGTCATTGTTCACTCTAAGACAAATATTTCTACGAGTTTTAATTAGTCAATAATAAAAATCCCAATAATAAATTATTTAATATGAAAATACTTTATCAAATAATTAAACATTCAAAGAAATAATTATCTTACTATCGTCACACTAAATTAATAAAAGGATAAACAAAACTAATGATTTTAAATTAATTAATTAAAAAAAAGGGTGTTACAATACTTACCCCCTTAAAATAGTTTCGTCCTCGAAACTAAGAGGTCTCTAAAAGGTATGGGTAAAGCTCTCTTATCTTCTCTTCCAACTCCCAAGTAGCATCCCCAGTTGTCTGGTTCCAAATCACCTTAACCAACGGGAATTTTCCTTTCCCCTCAAATGTTTGGTAGTTCTGTCAGCGATGCTTATTCGTGGGACCTCGAAGGTAAAATTCTCCTTCAATTGAATATCATCTGGCGCAATAATATGGGATGGATCTGCAATGTACTTCCTCAATTGTGATACATGGAACACATCATGTAAATTAGCTAAATTCGGTGGTAAAGCAATTTGATACGCCACTGGACCCACACGTCGAAGAATTTGATATGGTCCAATAAAACTTCGGAGTAAGCTTTTTAGACTTCAATGCCCTACCAACTCCAGTAGTAGGCGTCACTCTCAAGAATACATGTTCATCCTCCTGAAACTCTAAGGGTCTCCTATGTCGATCAGCATAACTCTTCTGCCTGCTCTGTGCTGTTCTCATCCGCTCTTGGATCTGACGCACCTTCTCTGTAGTCTGTTGCACCAGCTCTGGCCCTACGATTAAGTTTTCGCCATCCTGATATCAACACAAGGGAGTTTGACACTTGCGCCCATACAAAGCCTCGTACGGGGCCATACCGATGCTTGCATGATAGCTATTATTATAGGTAAATTCGACAAGAGGCAATAGATCATCCCAACTTCCTCTGTTATCTAATGTACAAGCTCTTAGCAAATCTTCTAAGGTCTGAATAGTCCTTTCAGTTTGGCCATCGGTTTGAGGTGGTAAGCAGAACTCAATCTCAATTTAGTACCCAATGCCTCATGCAATGCTCCCCACAAACGAGAAGTGAACTTTGGATCTCTATCTGACACAATGCTAGATGGTATCCCGTGTAATCTAACAATTTCCGCAACGTAAATCTCTGCAAGCTTAGATACATTGTAAGTAGTCCTTACAGGTATGAAATGTGCGGATTTTGTGAGCCTGTCAATAATCACCCAAATGGAGTCAAATTTCTTCTGAGTCTTAGGTAATGCCACCACAAAGTCCATAGATATGCTATCCCACTTCCACACTGGTACATCTAATGACTGCAACAATCCAACAGGTTTTTGGTGTTCAACCTTAGCCTTTTGGCAAGTCAGGCAAGACGCCACATATTCCGCCACTTGTTTCTTCATTCCTGGCCACCAAAATCTTTGCTTCAAGTCTTTATACATCTTTGTAGTACCAGGATGAATACTCAGTTTGCTCTTGTGGGCCTCATCCAAAATGGTTTTTCTCAACTCTGCATTATCCGGCACACAAATACGTTTATTACACCACAAATTGTTATCTGGACCCAATTGAAATTCGGGAGCCTTGCCGGTCTCAACCAATTTTCGTCTCCCTTGAATAGTCTCATTGGTCGCTTGAAGGGCTTTTATCTCATTCATTAGTTTATTATCTACAATGATCATTCCACATTGTACTTTTCCCGACAAAGAATCCATATTAAGATCCAAGTCGCGAAAATTCTCTAACAACTCTAATCCCTTCATTTTTATGGATGACAAATGGGCCCGCTTCCTACTCAAGGCATCAGCCACCACATTGGCCTTTCCTGGGTGATAGTGCAACGTGAACTCATAATCCTTGATGAACTCCATCCATCTCCGCTGTCGGATATTAAGCTCCTTCTGGTCGAACAAGTATTCAAACTTTTATGGTCACTGTATACATCAAAATTGCACCCATACAGATAGTGCCTCCAAATTTTTAGTGCAAAAACTATTGCAGCCAACTCCATGTCATGTGTGGGATAATGTTTCTCATGCACCTTCAACTGTCTTGAAGCATATGCTACCACCTGTTTGTTCTGCATAAGTACACAACCCAACCCTGTAAAGAAGCATCACAATAAACTTCATATGGTTCTTCTGGTTGTGGTAACACCAACACCGGTGATGTAGTTAGCTTCTCTTTCATCATCTGAAAACTCCTCTCACATTCCTCCGTCCATGCATAAATATGATTCTTCCTTGTGAGTTGTGTCAACGGCGCTGCAATCTTGGCAAAATCCTCAATGAATCTTCTATAATATCCAGCCAAGCCCAAGAAACTTCTAATCTCTGTGACGGTCTGTGGTTGTTTCCATCCCACCACAGCCTCTACTTTAGTTGGGTCGACAGCGATACCTTCCTTTGAAATAAAGTGTCCCAAGAATTTCACCTCCTCCAACCAGAATTCACATTTCCCCAAATTAGCATACAATCTCTTGTCCTTCAAGACTTGCAAAACTTGACGTAGGTGAACTTCATGTTCCTCCAGGCTCTTAGAATAAATCAATATGTCATCAATGAAGACCACTACAAATTTGTCTAAGAAGGGGTGAAATATACGATTCATGTAGTCCATGAAAATAGCTGGTGTGTTGGTGACACCAAAAGGCATCACCAAATACTCAAAGTGTCCATAACGAGTCCTGAATGCAGTTTTAGGAATGTCTTCTTCCTTCACCCGAATATGATGATACCCCGACTTCAAATCAATCTTAGAAAATATCATTGCTCCTTTGAGTTGGTCCATCAAGTCATCAATGCGTGGCAAGGGATACCTATTTTTGATGGTGACTTTGTTAAGTTGGCGGTAATCGACACAGAGTCTAGACTTTCCATCCTTCTTCTTCACTAGAGTATTGGTGCTCCCCAAGGTGAGACACTCGGTCGTATGAACTGTTTAGATAAAAGGTCCTCCAACTGATTTTTCAACTCTGACAATTCCGATGGAGACATTCTATATGGTGCAATAGATATAGGTCCTGTACCCGAAGTCACATCAATTGAAAATTCAATATCACGAACTAGGGGTAATCCCGGTACATCCGGCGGAAATACCTCTGGAAAATCTTCGACCACAAGTATCCCGTCTACCTCCACCTCTAGCTTCGTACTGACTGAGTTGAGAGAAACACACTTCCGAACTCCCTCTTTCAAAGAGAAGTTCAATTTATTGGTGTCGAGGAATCGAGAAACACCTGGGTCTGGGAATATCACAGACTTACGAGCACAATCCAATAGGACATACTGGCTTGACAACCAATCCATTCCAAGGATCACTCCCACATGCTTGAGGGGAATACAAATCAAATCAACGTTGAATCTCATATCGAACACAATCAACGGGCATTGCAAGCAAGCCGTATTACATTTCACTGATTCGGTAGAAGGTAGGGTAACCACCAAATCAAACGGCAAAGTAGTAATAGTAAGTTTGAGCGAATCTACCCAATCCAATGAAATGAATGAGTGTGTTGCCCCCGAATCATAAATTACATTAAGTGATTTTCCAGCAATTAAACACTCACCTTGGATAAGCTCAAAGGAAGATGGAGTTTCCTCTCCATTGATGTGGTAGACACGTCCCTTGGCAGTAGGGCGTACAACATTGTCGTTGATATTGTTGCGGTTGACAGCTCTATCGTCCTTCCGTTCATGGCATTCATTTGCAAAATGGTCTGGTTTCTGACAAATGTAACAAACCCTTGGTCTGATTGGACACTCAGATATCTTGTGTCCCTCTCTGTTGCAACGAAAACACTTAACAGGGTACGCCTGGTTCTGACTTGGAACTTTTGGCCCTTGACCTTCCCCGTTTTGAGGTCGAGGTTGATCTCTAGCATTCCCCAGTGGTCGGGCATATGGCTTATATTGTTGATGCTGCTTGCCCCTATTATGTTGGTCGTTATGCCCCTGTTTTCAAATATTAACATTTAGAGGTAGATATTCACATTTAGAGGCCAAACTTATGGCTCTAATGATATGGATGGATTTAAATCTCTACCTGAGGTCTGATGGGTCCACCTACAACACCCCTATTCAGACGGCTTTGTTTCATCTGCTCAACTTTCTTGCATTTCTCCACTAGTACTTGATATTGGCGTATCTCCAAGGGCCCCACTAACTCCTTAATTTCATACCTAAGCCCGCTTTCAAACCTCTCGCACATGTATTCTTCATCTATCTGATTTAGGAAATAGCGGAAGTGCTTTGCTAGGGACTCGAACTTTGCCGCATATTCCGCTATCGTGAGATTCCCTTGATACAACTTCAGAAATTGGGCCTCCTTCTCAGCCCTAGCACTTTTCGGGAAGTATTTTTCTAGGAACTTATTCTTGAAAGCCTCCCAAGTTAGCTCTTCATGATTTGGCCTTAGTCTTTTGTTCTATTATGTTAGTTAGGTTTTGAAAAATTTACGTTGTACCCTATTTTTATACTTATACCCCCATATTTTTTTTGAAAATGCCAATTATACCCTTAATTTTTTTTTCTTTATAATTCCAGTATACACTTTATTTCCAGAAAACTTGAAAAAAGTTCTCCGGTATAGAAGGTAGGTTGTTACCGGAAACCTTTAAAAGGATTTCCTGTATAGAAGTGAAAAAAATTGTACTAACGAAAAACTTCGAAAGATTTCCAGTACAGAAGGTGTTCCGGAAAACTTTCTCAAAAAGATTTCCGATACACGCTATTTTATTTTTTTTAATAAATGCACCATTAAATAATTAATACACCATTCAATAATTAATACACTATTAATAGACCCATAAATAGTTAATAATTAATATACCATAATTAATAATTCATAAATCGTGGGCTGTCAGACGAATTCTTATCCATAGACGAGGAAAATTCAAAGTCACGTATTCTTGCTACCAAATGAAAAAAAATAATTAAAATTAAATAAATACTAATATAATAAAAAAAAATTAAAACAAAAAAATTATTTTAGAATCAAGTTTTCTGGAAAAGTTTTAAAAAAAATTTCTGAAAATAATGTTCTTTACCGGAAATTTTTTTTAAGTTTTCCCGAGTGGAAGTTGTGTATCGGAAAACTGAAAAAAAAGTTTTCTAGAAGTTTTTTTTTTTACACTTGCTTCTGTTCCGGAAATGTTGAAATGAAGAAATAAAAAAAAAAAAAATATATATATATATATTATATATATTTATATATTTATATACGAGGGTAATTTTAGCATTTTCCTATACTTTTTTGGGGGTATAGGGATATAGGAGGGGTACAAAGTAAAATTTTCTTAAGTTTTTATTCATTCTTTTGGTTTCTAGGCCATTAGCAGTTAGGTCAGTTCGTTTCGTTTTGTTAGTTATTTTGTATTGTTATAAAGTTAAATGTATTATGCATTTTTCAATTAATGAAAACTTAATTAATTTTTCATTCATCTTCTAAAACATTTGTTTAGAAAATATAGAATATTAGTAGTTGATATCTTAGGATATTTTTTGGAGTTAGGTTTTGATGAGAAAGGGAGTAGAAGACTTATTCTTTATTTGTTTAATATTTCTTTGATCTATGTAAATATATAATTTTTATTTTAAATATAGACATATTTATATATAGACATATTAGTAGTTTGTCAAAATTCTTTATTTGTTCTATTAGGAGGAGGAGCTATGGAGTGTATTTTTTATTTTTTTTTTTTTATATCTTGGATAACATTTCTTTGGAGGAGGATAGTATTGCAAACGAATTTAGAAAGTGTTGGCACTAAATCTTGATATTCATGTGAATACATTTATTGATATTGTTTGGAATAAATTGATATCATCTTAAAAGTATCATTGTTTGTTTGAAGACTATTGCTTAATAGAATTCCATTGATGACCAATCTTAATTCGTGGTGGAGCTTTATCTGTGGGAAGCTCAATCTTGTTCATTTGAGTGTCATGTGAAATCAATTCTTATGATCACATTTTCCTACATTGTGTAAATTTTGAGAATATATGCATGTTGGTTCCAAGTTGATATATAATTCAAGTATGTTTAATGTGAGTTTCAATTACATCTGAAACTAAAAATTAAGTATATCAATGTGTTTTGAGTGTCCATAAAATTAATATATCAAATTCAGAATAAAGAAGTTCAAGACTTATTGATATGACTTATCTTGAACAAGCTGAGTTTAAATTTCATATAAGATATTTGTAAAATAATCATTAATTTTCACTTTTTAATAATAATTTCATATATCAATTTTCTTTTAAATTATTTATTTGACTAAACAAATAAGGATACAATTGTAATTAAAAGAGTTTAAATAAAGAAAAAATTATAAATACTTCATTTTTAATTCAAGACTAATTATGAACATCAATGTTTGTAAGTGGTGATATTGATGGACTTAAATGATATTGTCACATTATACAGAAAATTTGGAGAATATTTCATGTCAAATTAGTGTATGAAATGTCAAAATTAACGACAACTTAATATAATTAATAGAGAATTGAGTCAAAGTTGAAGTTAAAGATTAAAATGACTACCGAAAATAAAATTTAAAAAATTTAAATTATTTTCTCTTTTTTGAAACTATTATAACACCATATATCACTTTCATGGATAAAAGTGATTGTGGTAGTTTTGTGTATCTGTTTTCTTTCTAGGTCACATGCAGCATTGGAGATGGCCTTATGCATCCGATCAATTGTAGAGGGCATCACCAATGAAGGGCCTAAAATTGTTTTTATAACATAATAAAATATGTGTGATTTTTTGTTAAATATATTTTAATCACTATCAAATTTTGATCTTTCAACTTTAATCTCTAGAAAAGTTTATTCAATTTTAATTCCTACTTTGTTTTTATAAGAACTGTTTTTAGGTACAAAAAATATCAATAATTTATAAAAAAATTCAAAATATAAAACTAAAAAAAAAAAAAGACTAAAAACTAAAATTATTTTTTATAATAATAAAAAATAAAACTTAATTTTTTAAATTATTTAAAATTATATTTTAATATTAAAAACTTAATTTTTAAAATTAAAACATAAAATTTCAAAATGTTTAAGATCGCCTTGTTGCAAGTTGTGTTGTAATCTATAGGTAAAGTCGACTTTATAATTGTCTATTCTCCAAATAATCTCCAATACCTCTAAGACAACTGGGAGACGTATCTGCCTAGATGTGGTCCCATGTTTATCCCAATCTCAATCTCTCGTGTGTTTGTTAATTTGTTCTTGTAGTGCTTTTGGGTTTTTAATTTGGACTGGGCCAAGTTCTTTGACTTGTTGGACCTCCTTTTGGAAAGTGGGCCACATAAAGTAATGAGTCATAACTTTTCGGCTGATGCTGTTTCCAAAATAAATACGGTAATTTGTCGGATTTCATATTTTAGCATTTAAAATTGTGCGAAAAATATTATTTATGCGTAATAATTATGAGTGTATTCTGTATTAGTGAGAAAATGGAAAGATTGAATAAGTAATTATCTAACTTTTAAAAGGTTTCTTCAATCTCAATTTTCTAAAAAATCTTTAGATCAATCAATCTGAAAATTTAATAACTTTTAAGAATATTGATAGAGAGAGAAAAAAACTATTTAACTTTTTAAATTATGAATAATAGATGTTAACGATAGACTTACCTCTTTTAAGCTGAGTTGGATCCTTTAATTACATGTCCAAACAAAATCAATCATTTTGACTTTATTTATTTTGGCTTCTCAAATTATATTAAAAAACATATTTATGTAAACTTTTAGTGTTTGTTGAGATTATTGTGAATTTGATAAAATCATAGTTAGTTATTGCCTTTTAATAAAAATTAATTTTAAAATTTCAACAAAATCATAATACTAGTATCATTTTGATTAATTTACTGTTAATTCAAATATATATATATACTATTTTAATCCGTATTAATATGGATCTAGCTATCTAAAAGAGTTTTGTACCAGGCACCCCCCCAATTTGACCTGCCACCCCCCCACTATTTTTAAAGACTAAAATACCCCTTTGTAAAACAGTATAAAATTATTTTTAAAAATTACCATTCAGATTTCACACCCCACCACCTTCGAAAATTTACAAAAAAAAAATGTTGGATTCGAAAGTTTAAATTTTCGAAATGAATTTTAGTAAGTTACTCGAAACTTTTGCTATTTTAAACCTTCGAAATGCAGTTTATTTAAAAAAAGACAAATTTTTCGAAACTTTGGATAAATGCCAAATTTTCGAAATAGACAGTATTCGAAACTTTGCTTGCATTTGAAAGTTTCGAAATAGAGTTATGCTTCGAACATTTGGCTTTTGATGAAACCTTCGAAATGTAGTTTCGAAACATACAAATCTTCGAAATGCATTTTCTACTCGAAAGTTTGCATTTTCACCAAAGTTTCGAATGCATTTTGTTCTTCGAAAGTTTTCATTTTCACAAAAGTTTCGAAATGTATGTAAGTTTCGAACTTTTCATTAAGTTAAAGTTTCGAAATGTATTTTATTATTTTTTTTAAATTCAATATTTATGTTAGAAATTAATTTTTAAATTTTTTTTAAATTAAATATTTAAAATATTATATTTAATTAAATTTGTTACTAATTTTGAAATTAGGTATGAGCAGAGTTGATGTTTCTGCTTCAAAAAATGTTATAGATACTACAGAAAATTCACCACTGATTAGGTATTATTATAACCACACTGATGAATCATCACCAATTAAATATTTCTTATAGTTATATAGTTAATTTTTTTATTTGAAACGTATTTTGCAGGTATTTTCTTCTCGAGAAGCTGTATTTGAATGGGCAAAAGCGATTGGAAGACAAAATGGAATTTTTAATTGTTACCATTCGATCAGATAAAGCAAACGGAATTAGGGGAAGAAAAGACAAATTGATTTTGGATGCAAAAGAGGTGGAAGATATAAATCAGAATAAAAAAATCAGTAACTTGCTCTCATAAGGAAAACTGTCCATTTACTCTCAGATGTGTACCATTAAGTGTCGGTGAAGGATGAAAAATTAGTTAGTGTTCGTTGTGGGACACACATCATGAATACTTGATACTGTAACCGCTGGTCATTCCTATTTGGGGCGTTTAAACGAAGAAGAGAGGAAATTTGTCAATGATATGACAAAGTATAAGCTAGCACCCAGATTCATTCTAAATGCTTTGAAAGTGAGAAATGAAACCAATGTCACTATTCCCAGTCAAATATATAAAGCAAGGAGTACTTATCGATCATCATTGAGAGGTCCGTACACAGAAATGCAGCATCTGTTGAAGTTAATACAACAAGAAAATTATGTGCATTGGACAAGAAGACGGGAAAATTATGATATTTTGAGAGATATTTTTTGGACGCATCCTAACTGTATAAAGTTGTTAAACACATTTCATTTTGTTTTGATATGTGATAGCACATACAAAACAAACAGATATCGGTTGCCATTACTTGAAATAGTCGGTGTCACTTCTACTAGTTTGACATTTTCAGTTGGGTTTGCTTATTTGGAAAAAGAGCGACAAGATAACTTCATATGGGCATTTGAGAAGGTACAAATGTTGTTCAAATCTGACTCTTTGATTTCTAAAGTTATTGTGACTGATAGAGATCTTGCCATGATGAATGCGATTAGTGTTGTGTTTCCTACTTCAATACATTTGCTATGTCGTTTTCATATTGAAAAAAATGTTGGGGCAAGATGCAAACAATATGTCAAAAAGGATAGACAAGAAGAAGTAATGGATTTATGGAAAAAGATTGTCTATTCGACTAGTGTGGAAGAGTATGATCATCATTTTGCAACAATTTGAGATATTGTGTGCCGATATTATTCTTTTTGTTGATTATGTGAAAGATTCATGGTTAACACCTTACAAAGAAAGGTTTGTCAACGTTTGGACCAATAGTGTAACGCCCCGGATTTTGATCCAAGACATTACTTAAAAATATTTATTTTCTTTCAAAAACGGCTTAAACTTTTTTTTTTTAAAGTAGTTCATCATATAATAAATAAAATTTCTTTAGTAAATAGTTTGATTCCATTTTAAAAAAAATACCACAATGCGATTTATCAGATATTATTATTTGTAAAGACAGTTTACTAATTGTAGAAAATGTTCACTCAAAAATAGAATAACTCAAGTTTTTCCTAGCAGAAGGACCCCGCCTCCGCATTTCTATTAAAAATCAACGATGAGAAATAAATAAACTTGAAAATTGTATCACAACGGTTTTATCACTACAAACATTATTATTATTATTATTTTATTAAAGTACCCATTTTTCCCACGCGCGTGCGCCAAACAAACGTCATTCATGCAACCCTTCAAGATCGTTAGTACCTAAATGTTGGTGTAAGGGGTCAGTTCATCCCACGGCAAAATTAGACCAAATAATAAGTTAACAACCATGAAATATAAATATAAATCTTTTTGTAATAAAAGATTTAGAGAAAATGATTTTTATAATTCATAAGGTGTATCAAAAATTATAAAATATATCTAAACAACAAGTAGTAACTCACCTTAAATAAATAATTTATATAAAAATAATAATGGCAATAAAATGTATGCAAATTATGCATGCCCTAAACATACATGATCCGGATATAACCAGCCACTAAGGCGTCCACACAGAAGTCACCCATACCAATGGGGAAAATTTAAACCAGCCACTAAGGCGTCCACAAAGATGCATATGGTATGTCATGACAATGATAAATGATGTTCGAAATGTACAAATCGCTAAGCCACTTAGCAACCACAAAGAAAATCATACACAAATAACCAGCCACTTAGGCAACCACAAAGAAAGACTATTCATTAATGCATTCAAAAAATCAATTTCCTCATATGGTAAATGAAAATAAACTTTTCATCAATTTCATCAAAACACATATATTGTTCATAAAAGTCAAGTTTTTAAAATTTAAATACTCAAAAATCAAGGATTAAAATTAAATACATCATAATAAACATGTTAATGACTACATCATTATAAAAATTATAACTTTATAAGTGAGTACTCTAAAACATGTACGACATTGAACGTTTTCACAACAAACATATTGATGAAGGTATGGTAATAAAATATAATTCTATAATTAATTTCATCAAAATAGAGATATTACTCAAAAGAAACAATCAAAGCATGATAGTTAATTTCTTTACGACGAAAATAAAATCGACATTTTTCTTTTAATACATCCAGACACCATATCAATATCTTACGAATCGCTAATTTAATATCTAACCTAACTCTGCATGGAGAAAAGCCCTTACCTTGGACGCTTTCCTTCCACGTACCACTATATAGCCCTCGAAAGTCTCACCAAGGTGAATAAAAGTTTATAGCTCCGATCAAAAGCTAGGGGAATGTAAGGATGGTTGTTTGAGTGGCTTAGAAAATATTGAGATAAATGTAGTGTTGGTAATGCGTGTGAGTGATTATGACTTTATTTTCTCTATTGCAAGTTTAATCGTGTCCTAAGAAGGAGAGGTGTGTATGACTAATAAAGGAGGCATGAAGCTGATCAGAGACAATGAATAGTTCTCTTCATTGAGTTTAATTGCACACATGAATAAGGAATTAAATTGAAATAATACCATTCAATGACCAACCGTTAAGAATAATGGCATTCATGTATTTATTCTTGCTAGTTACACATTTGAATGGACACAATATAAATTAAATTTTATAAAATATAATTATAAAAATAGTAGTGTGAGTGATTAAATTTGACTTAGTCAAAATTGGCTTAGTCAAAATTGGCTTGGTCATTGTTCACTCTAAGACAAATATTCTACGAGTTTTAATTAGTCAATAATAAAAATCCCAATAATAAATTATTTAATATGAAAATACTTTATCAAATAATTAAACATTCAAAGAATAATTATCTTACTATCGTCACACTAAATTAATAAAAGGATAAACAAAACTAATGATTTTAAATTAATTAATTAAAAAAAAGGGTGTTACAAATAGAGTGATGCATTTGGGGAACACAACATCTAACAGGTATTTTTAAAATATGAATTGTGTTGTTTTAGCAAACATGATTTACTAGTTTATGTGATTTGTTTTAATTTGTGTTATTTAATTTATTTGTAGAGTTAGTCTTGCTCATGGAGATTGAAAACATGCTTCAAACTAGTTTGGGTGATTTGTGTAAAAAGCTGGATGCAGTGAATATGATGTTGAAGAACCAAATATGTATCATTCAATCTTCTTTCAGAAAAACCATCAAGGATGTTGAGCACAGGTATAATTCCACAATTTTTTCAAAATCTACATCACTGTGTATCAAGAAAGTGTATGAAATAATTGATAACCAGTTGGAAAGGGTGAAGATTGTAGGCACTAACAAAACAGAATGTGGTTGTTCAATTAGAACAACTCATGGATTACCATGTGCTTGTGAGTTGGCTAAGTTGCAGATAAATGGTAATGCTATCCCTTTAGATAGCATTCATGATTTTTGGAAACAGTTAAGCATTGCACATGAATTAGAGGATGAAGAATCTTTATCAGATTATGACTTTTCTAAAGAGTTGGAAGCAATGAAAGCGTACATGAAGACACACGATATTATAAGTCAAAGGATATCCAAGGCAAAGGTGCGTGAAGTTGTATTTCCACATACCACATCAATACTTGCACCACCAGAGAAAGTGAGAACCAAAGGAGCTGGTAAAAAGAAAAAAGAATTTGATACTCCTCGTGATCCTTCATATTGGGAGTATGTTGATGCCTCTCAAGAATCTGCAAAGGCAAGGCAACCATCTCAATCATCTCAACATTCTGCAAGGCAACAATCTCAATCATCTCAAACATTCTTTAAGACACAGTTTCCTACTTATATACGTCCGTATATTGAGACATAGTAGATGTTGTGGCTGATGGAAATTGTGGGTTTCGTGCAATTGCAGCATTGCTAGGTTGGAGCGAAGAATCTTGGGCTTTAGTTCGATCACAATTGGATAAAGAGATTGGTCTACATAAAGATGTTTATTCTAATGTTTTTGATGACACAATGTTGAATCAGTGCGGAACTCATTGAAAATATCAAATTGGGTGCTCAAGGAAAAGATAAGTGGATGTGTCTTACCAGACTTGGGTTACGTGATAGCAACACTATATAATGTCATATTGGTGTCGTTGTCTCGTAATCTGAATATGACATTTTTCCCGCTAAACAAATCACCATCGAAAGAGACCTTTGGGCAGTCTTTACTAGCAATTGGATTTGTTAACGAGAATCATTGGGTACAGGTAAAATTAATGCTTAATGTTGTTTATTAAATTAATGTTAAAAAATTTATTATTCAGATAAATTAATTTGTACATTTTTTTTTATTCAGATCAAATTGAAGTCTGATTGTCCTTTGCCACCTACGTCACAAAAATGGAAAGACTTTTGTAGTGACACAGCAAAGAGTTGGGAAGTAGCTTATGCAGCACGTATGAAGCATTGGGGAACGCATTGATCCATCATTTATCAGATCATCTTGTATTTCATTAAATGAAGATTAGAATATGTTGTGTATCTACGTATTATGGATATTATAATATTTTGTTTTTATCATTTTCAGTATCTTTTATTATGAATTAACTTAAAATAAATGCGAATTAACATAAACACATAACACAATCACTAAAACATATCACATAATCCCAAAATATCTCAAATTACAGTACATAACACATAACACAAAAATATATCAAATAACTAAACATCGTACATAAGACATAACTCACTTAAAATCTCATAAATTTCACTAAACGGCTCTACCAAGTTAATGCCTCTACGTACAAGCTCAGCTGTTCTACGATCTCGGTCAGAAGATGACGGACCAGCATGTGCAGCAGATGATGTACCCACATGTGCAGCAGATGACTGGATGGTGAGATGGATGCTCAGAGGATGTACCCGCAATGTGCAGTAGACCGAGGAATGATCAGAGGATGTGACACAGACATGTACCATGGATAATAGTCCTCAGTGACCTCTCCAGGAAAACTCGCAACATGATATAGCTCCGAAACGCCGATACAGATGACTGATAGGTGTCTGCCACACCCAATCTACACTGGGGGCCTGGAGGAACATCAGGCGGGATGCACTGAATACGACCAAATTGTCGAAGACATCGCTCCGGCAATATGGGACTGAGACTCCACCACATCGAAGATAACCAGAGAACATCGAAATATCTTCAAACGGATGATTAGCTCGATCATCATCGGTATGGTGTAAACCATACATCATCAAGCCAACAATAGCTCAGTTCCTCTGCCGATAGGTCCCACTTAATCCACCTCAAAAGCATGTTTTGCAATTCCCCTACATGCTCTTGGAAGATGTTTTGCAGGAACCGCCCTCTATCGGCCCCGCTTACAGATCCTAGGAAGTGTTCGTAGATCCAGCACTGCAAACATAAGTAACATAATAAACTTAATTTAAATACATAAGTAAATAATACAACTTAATAAAATAAAATAATTAAATAATTCAATACCTGTAAAAGGGTCAGTAACCTACTAACTGTCGAGTGTCGGGACAGCCTCATCTCCCATGTTATCATAAAGGAAAACCACAATGCCGCGGCAGCCCACGAATAGTGTCGACAACGAGCTAAATCAATAAATAACTAATGTATTTCGCCTCCACACGCGTATGCGTTTTATCGGCGAAAATTGTGCTGCCAACTAAGTGCAATAGATACGCTCTAGCCGCACACTCAAACTGATTAGTTTGAATGAGACGACTATATAAGTCACGCAGCCACTGCAATCTATATTGGGCACATTTATTAAAATTAATTTCAGCTAGAGATTCCTCCCAAGTTGCACCTAAGTACTCATGTGCAGCTCTAGCAGCATTATTAGTACTTATATTCACAGGTGCATCAAAAAATTTACCATTCGGTGATATGTGAAGGAGAGTAGCTACGTCGTCTAAAGTAATGGTCATCTCTCCAAATGGCAAATGAAATGAGCTGGTCTCCTGTGCCATCTTTCAATAATGCCGAGACGAGACCAGCATCAACCATAGTGAGGTAGGCCGAAGAAAGAGGTAGCAGCCCGATTCCCGAATCCAACGCTCTAACGGATGTGGCACAGGAACTTCAAGAAACTTCTTCAACTTCAATCCATGAGTAATGACCTTTAACGGTCCACGATCCTGCGAGTAATTACAAAGTAATTAATTAATTAAATAACATTAAACAAATAACATTAAACAAATAATTGAATCAACTTAACAAATAATTGAATAAATAAATTTAAATAAACAATTAATTAAATAAAAATTCAATAAATATATTAAATAAACATTAATTAAATCAACTTAAACAACTAATTGAATAAATAAATTTAAACAAACAAAAATTAAATAAACTTAATTAAATAACCTTAAACAAATATTTGAATAAAATAAATTTAAATCAACTTAAACAATATATTGAATAAATAAATTTAAATAAATTTAACTAAACAATTAATTTATATAAATTAACTAAACAATTAATTAAATAAACTTAATTTAATATTTAATATATAATTTAAATAAACAATTAAATATATAATTGAATAAATATATTAATAGAATTGAATAAATATATTTCAATAAACACTTGAATTAAATAGACTAAAATGCCTCAAATTGAAACTATACCTCTCCTTTCCTATAGCCCGTCGAGCCACGGGTGCTCATAACTGTGTCACAAACTCTCCACATTAGGGTTCCTCGGGGAATCAGCATCTCAGCATGTTCATCTGAGGCTCGGACTCTCCTCCAACTGAGGCTCAGGGACATGGTCCTCCATCTTGAGGCTCAGGGACATCCTCCTCCATCTGAGGCTCACGGACATCCTCCTCCATCTGAGGCTCCACGGACATCATCATGGATGTGTCTTGTCTTCGACGACGATGCCTAATGTTGACGATTTTGCTTCGTTTCGTCGTCTATTTGATGTTGTTGGTGGAATTCTCTCAACACCATCACCACTTCTATCACCACCTACAAATATTGCGAATAAATTTTGGCCGAAAGCACCTCTCATCCTAGGCACTGCAACATATAAATATATAATATTAAGAAAAAATTATAACAATAAAAAATCACCCATCATCCCCCCCCCCCGAATGTAACAATATATAAAATAATAATTAATAATATATAAATGTAAATAATAATATACTTAATATGTCCAATTTGTTTTCCAAAAAATTAAAATAATATATAAACGTACATTTCGAACCTTTTCCCATTCAAACCATCGAAACTGGGTTTGAACCTTTCCCATCAAACCTTCGAAACTGGGTTTCGAACCTTTCCAGATCCAAACTTTCGAACCTGTGTTTCGTAACTTTCCGCAGAAACATTTCGAAAGTTTCCCCTGGGCTTTGCATTTCGAAGATTTCAATTCAAGAAACTTTCGAAAGTTTCTTGTTTCGAAGATTTCAAAATGTTCACAGGAATGCAATTATTGAAGTTTCAAATTCAAGGAAACTTTCGAAAACTTTCTTCTGTTTCGAATCATACAAATGCATTTCGAAAGTTTCAAAAACTGCAATTTTCGAAAGGAAACTTACTTTTGCGTTTCGAATCTTTGAGATCTTCGAAGGTTAGATTGATTCTGGATCGAATAGTTGAAATGTTCTGATCATGATTTGATGAAAAGTGTGGGTAAACTTTTTTTTTGGTTTTTATATATGTGATAGAGGGTAAAATTGTCTTTAAGCATAACTGGGGATATGGTGCACAGGTCAAATTGGGGGGGTGCCTGGTACAAAAACTATCTTTTGGATTAATTTTACTGCTTTAATTCAAATATATATATATATTATATATAACTAGTATATAATAAATAAATAAATATATTATTTTAAATCCGTATACTTGAAATATGATCTAGCTATCTAAAAAATGTGTGCATAATAGCACTACGAATATGGATAAGTTGGGCCCAGCCGAATAGTGTAATATGGCGGAAAAATTGATTATAAATTAATTGATACTAGTCTAAAGTGAATTAAATGTTAAGTTGTTATGTTATATTCAGTAAAACTAAATTAAAAAAAATAATTTAAGTGTAATGTCATATTAAATGTTAAAAACTACAATTTTTAACTTTAAATTAAAAATTATTTTTAAAACTAAAATTAATTCTAATCAACATCACCTAAACAATCCAAAACCAATTCTAATTCTCTTAATTATTTTCACTAGGTAAAACCAAAGTGTTAAAGGTAGAACAAGAACTTCTTATTGCAGTCGTCGCAGATTAGATCGAAGGGGCATTGTACAAACAAGAGATATTTTGTTTTAGTTTTTCTATATTTGTTTAAGCTATACTATCTAGAATCAATATTATATAAATTTAAAATCCTAATTTTGTGTCCAAAAAAATATCTCCATATATACCCAACATAAATGTTGTCGAAATCTCTCCTTAGATATCGAAGTGTTATATTTTTCACTTTGTCAATGTCTAAGAGTGATATCTCCTAAATCTTCTAAATTTCCTTTGAATTTGTAAGCATCGACAACCTTTCAAACATAGAATCATCCAAACATTGATGAATGAGAGTAAAAAGTTGTTGACCCTTCTTCTTTGTTTTTTCCAAAACCTCATTCTCAACTTGAGACAATCTATCTTCATCTTGTGTCTCATCGTAGCCTTTTTCAACAATCTCCTATACACCTTGAGAGTCAAACAATGCTTTCATGTGAATGTACTATTTTTCATAATTCTCTTTTTTTTTGAAGAGGAAAATGGAAAGTAGTGAATCACGAGTCGCCATTTCTCAACTCTCACAACCAAGCTCTAGATACCATTTTGTTAGAGAAAAGAAGATATTTCTAATAGAAAACTCACAATTTGTTTGATACTTGGATGTCAAGTACAATGAGGTATTTATAGGTACAAATAGATTAACTTTAAAACACATTTCTAGGAGCTTCCTAATTAATATACCTACTTCTAGATACTTTACACATTTTTTTAATAATTAAAACACTTCTAAGATTCTTAATAGAAATTCTACATAACTCTATACTTATGCTAATTTCAAAATTAGTAATAACAATTTTAAAGAGAACAAATCTGTTGGGAGCAAAACCGTGCATCACACTTATGGTCAATCACCAAATAATCTATACATTTCAAAAGCTCCTCCACATGATCCAACCTATTATAGAAGATTCATTGATCACTTCCTTTTACCTTACTAGAACCAGTCCATATTGTAGTTTTTTAGCTCAACAGTTGAGCCAGTTCATGCAAGCTCCCACCGAAGCTGAATTTCTGGCAGCTCCTCGTGTGTTGAAGTATATCAATATGCACTAGTACAAGACATTCTCTATCCTTGGCTTAGTCTTTTGTTCTATTTTGTTAGTTAGGTTTTGAAAAATTTACGTTGTACCCCATTTTTATACTTATACCCGCACCATAATTTTTTGAAAATGCCAATTATAACCCTTAATATTTTTTCTTTATAATTCCAGGTATAACACTTTATTTCCGGAAAACTTGAAAAAAGTTCTCCCGGTATAGAAGGTAGGTTTGTTACAGAAAACCTTTAAAAAAGATTTCCGGTATAGAAGTGAAAAAAAATTGTACTACAGAAAAACTTCGAAAGATTCCAGTACAGAAGGTGTTCCCGGAAAACTTTCTAAAAAGATTTTCGATACACGCTATTTTATTTTTTTTAATAAATGCACCATATATAATTAATACCTCTTATAGACCATAATAGTTAATAATTAATATACATCCATTAGATAATCTCCATAAATCGTGGGCTGTCAGACGAATTCTTATCCCATAGACGAGGAAAATTCAAAGTCACGTATTTCTGCTACGCAAATGAAAAAAAATAGTTAAAATTAAATAAATACTAATATATAAAAAAATTAAACAAAAAATTATTTTAAAAAAAATCAAGTATTCTGGGAAAAGTTTTAAAAAAAATTTCTGAAATATAATGTTCTTTACCGGAAAACTTTTTTTAATTTTCCGGAGTGGAAGTTGGTGTATCGGGAAACTGAAAAAAAAGTTTTTTTAGAAAGTTTTTTTTTTTTACACTTGCTTCTGTTTCCGGAAAGTTGAAAATGAGATAAAAAAAAAAAAAAAATTATATATATATATATATAATATATAGTATATATATATATTATATATATATATGAGGGTTATTTTAGCATTTCCTATACTTTTTGGTGGTATAGGATTAGGAGGGGGTACAGGGTAAATTTTCTTAAGTTTTTATTCATTCTTTGGGTTCTAGGCCCTTAGCCAGTTAGGTCCAGTTCGTTTCGTTTTGTTAGTTATTTGTATTGGTTATAGTTAATTGTATTGATGCATTTTTCAATTAATGAAAACTCTATTATTTTTCATTCATCTTTCTAAAAACATTTGTTGTTAGAAAAATATAGACATATATATTAGTAGTTGATGTCTTAGGAATATTTTTTGGAGTTAGGTTTTGATGAGAAAGGGAGTAGAAGACATTTATTCTTTATTTGTTTAAATATTTTCCTTTGATCTATGTAAATATATATTTTATTTTAAATATAGACTATTTATTATAGACATATTTATATATTAGACATATATATTTAGACATATATAGACATATTAGTAGTTTGTCAAAATTTCTTATTTGTTCTATTAGGAGGAGGAGCTATGGAGTGTATTTTTATTTTTTTTTTTTATCTTGGATAACATTTCTTGGAGGAGGATAGTATTGCAAACGAATTTAGAAAGTGTTAGCACTAAATCTTGATATTCATGTGCATTATACATTTATTGATATCGTTTGGAATAAATTGATATCATCTTAAAAGTATCATTGTTTGTTTGAAGACTATTGCTTAATAGAATTTCATTGATGACCAATCTTAATTCGTCGTGGAGCTTTATCTGTGGAAGCTCAATCTTGTTCATTTTGAGTGTCATGTGAATCCAATTCTTATGATCACATTTTCTACATTGTGGAAAAATTTGACAATTATATGCATGTTGGTTCCAAATTGATATACCTAATTCAAGAATGTTAATGTGAGTTTCAATTACATCTGAAACTAATAATTAAGTATATCAATGTGTTTTGGGGAGCTGTCCATAAAAATAATATATCAATTCAGAATAAAGATAGTTCAAGAACTATTTGATATGACTTCTATCTTGAATCAAAGCTGAGTTTAAATATTCATATATAGATATATGTAAAATAATCATTATTTCACTTTTTAAATAATAATTTCATATCAATTTTCTTTTAAATATTTATTTGACTAAACAAATAAGGATCAATTGTAATTAAAGAGTTTAAATAAAGAAAAATTATAAATTACTTCATTCTTAATTTCGCTAATTATAACATACAATGTTAGTAAGCTGGATGGATATTGAGGACTTAAATGATATAGTCATATTTATACAGGAAAATTTGGAGGATATTCATGTCAAATTAGTGTATGAAGTGTCAAAATTAACGTGACAACTTAATATAATAATAGAAGAATTGAGTCATATAGTTAAAGTTAAAGATAAAATGACTATCGAGAGAATATAAATTTAAAAAATTTAAATATTTCTTCTTTTTTTGAAACTATTATACCAACCGTATATCACTTCATGGATACATAAGGATTGTGGTAGTTTTCGTCATCTGTTTTCTTTCTATGTCACATGCAGCATTGGGGATGGCCTTATGCATCTGATCAATTGTAGAGGGCATCACCAATGAAGGGCCCTAAAATTTGGTTTTATAACACATAATAAAATATGTTTGATTTTTTTGTTAAATATATTTTAATCACTATCAAATTTTGATCTTTCAACTTTAATCTCTAGAAAAGTTTTTCAATTTTAATTCCTACTTTGTTTTTATAAGAACTGTTTTAGGTACAAAAAATATCAAATTATTTATAAAAAAATTCAAAATATAAAACTAAAAATAAAAATAGACCTAAAAACTAAAATATTTTTACAAAAAATTAAAAAATAAAATTTTAATTTTATAAAAACTAAAAATTAATTTTATAAAATATTAATTATATTTTTTAATATTAAAACTTAATTTTTAAAATTAAACAACAAAATTTCAAAATGTTTAAGATCGCCTTGTCGCAAGTTGTGTTGTAGTCTATAGTAAAGTCGACTTTATAATTGTCTATTCTTCAAATAATCTCCAATACCTCAAAGACAACTGGGAGACGTATCTGCCTAGATGTGGTCCCATGTTTATCCCAATCTCAATCTCTCGTGTGTTTGTTATTTTGTTCTTCTAGTGGCTTTTGGATTTTAATTGGACGGCCAAGTCTTTGACTGTTGGACCTCCTTTTGGAAGTGGGCCACATAAAAGTAATGAGTCACAACACAGAAATCGGCACGCACTGCACGGGTAACCAGATAAATAAAAGGAATTCAGATAAAATAACTTATGATGTTTATATTTTTATACAACATTAACAATATATTTTAATTTATATAAAATTTGGTTGGTGGTGGATGGCTTGGTTGTGTTGCATTGCATTGAATGCTTGGTTAATTTGGTTCATAGCTGGACACAGCTGGTGTTGATGTACAACATCACACAACAAGAAAACCAAGCATTTGTGAGGTTTTTACCCTCACCAAAGGGGTTATAATCAGCCACAAAAGGTGGATTTTGTGAGCGCTTTTGGCAGCCACAAGAAGCTGGTCACAAAAATTTGTGAGGGCTTTTGCCGCCTACAAATTGCCTGAAACAGGTTGGCAGCAGCCACAAAAGACAGGCATTTTGAGGGCTTTGCAGCCACAATTGCCTGAAACAGGTTGGCATTTGTGAGGGCTTTTGCAGCCACAAAAAGACAGGCATTTGTGAGGGCTTTTGCAGCCACAAAAAAGTCCGCATTGGTGAGGGCTTAGGCCGCCACAAAGGACAGATCTGATTTAAAATCAGCTTTTGTGAGGGCCCAGGCCGCCACAAAACCCCTCCTTTGTGAGGGCCTAGCCGCCACAATGACCTCCAGATTAAAAAAAAATATTTGGTGAGGCTTAGGCCGCCACAAAATATTACGTATATAAAAAATTAATTTTTTAAATTCAAATTAATTAGTATTATAATTTTATATATAATAAATTAATATAATATAAATTTAAATTTAAATTTAAATTTAAATTGTAAGTAAATTAAAATTATAATTAATTTAAATTGTATTATTAAAATTAATTAAATTAAATTTAATTAAATTTAAAATATAATATCATTTATAATTAAATTTAATATATAATAAACTAATATGAATATAATTAAAAAATTAAAATAAATTTAAAATAAATATTTAAATTATAATTATAATTAAAGATTAATTAAAATTAACAAATAAAAAAAATTAAATTAAAATTTAAATAAAATTAAAATTAAATATTAAAATTAAAATAAATATTATATATAAATATAATATTAATAATAATTAAATTAATTACCACAAAATCAAATAAAACATGCATTCCAAAATTAACAAATAATGTCTTACAAACCCAAAATTTATAAATAATGTCTTACAAACGCAAAATTAAACACACAATAATTAACTAAGACAACATAATTAATATGTGTTCATACAACCCAAAAAATAAATTATGAAATTATTTAAATGACATCAATTCTCATAATAATTCATCTGATCAGCTCCATCACACCATCATTATTTCCTGCCATGCCCGACGAAAGAAGTCCTCAAAAGTATTATTAATTTGTGTTGGAGGAGACATCATGGTTTGAAATTGAATTTCATCTCAATGGCACCACCACTAGTCGAATGAGGAGCCCTAGCTGGTTGAGGTTGATTTAAATCTGGTCTGATCAACCCAGCTGTTGGCATAGTTGGTCGGTATGCAGTTTGATGATCTGGTTGAGGTTGAGGAATTTGATGTGAAAAGGACGGAACATACGGATAATTATGAAAATATTGTTGTTGTTGAAACATTGGCGGCTGCTGCTGTTGCTGGAAGGCAGAGTTCGGAGGATCCTGGTGTTGCTGTTGGAAATTTGAGGCGGTGTGCTGCTGCTGGGAGATTGAGAGTAATTTTGTTGCTGTTGGAATAGTGGTTGTTGAGGCAAGTATTGAGGCTGAGGCGGAACTGCTGATGAAACACGGGAGGAAATGAAAATTGTTGTTGTTGAAATTGTTGTTGCTGCTGAAACTGTTGCTGCTGCTCTTGAAACTTTTGTTTCCACTCCTCATTCAATTTATCAATTGCGGCTTGTATCAGCTGTTGTGTCTTTTCTTCTTGCTCACTTGCCCATTGCTTCTTTAACTGGTCAAGATCATTATCTATCGACGGACGATGAGATCGATCCGTACTAGCATAAGAGAAGACGTCTTAGTCTGAATATAGCCGGTTGGACCTTTCTTAAAGGTTGATGATAAACTACCGGCACCCAGCAACCGCCCTTTGTACTTGCCACCACTAATGTGCATAAAACTTGCGGTCTCATATTGTTTTCCGCTGCACTAGACCAGCTCGCTGAGCAGGAGGAAGAGTAGCTTGATGATCATCCCATTCTTTCATGATTTGTTGAAGTTATTCCTATATTAAAATAAAAAAATAAAATAGTTAATAATTAATATATAATAATTTATAGGTCTAATTAATATTAACAATTAATATATAACAATTAATATATAATAATACCTGAATATTTTTTATAATTCATCAATATATCATTTGTTTCAGGATTAACATGAAGATAGCGCTGTATCTCAGCCTGAGTGACCTCCTTCCAAGTTGCTTTTCCTAAATATTAAATTAATGTCAAGTTTATAAAGTTGGTGAAATGTGATGAATTAATTGAATATAAATTAATAGATATATACTATAAATAATAATAATTACTATATAATATTTAATTTCTCCCAGCAGACATAGAACCTCCCTTATGAGTACTAGTACCCCTCTCAGATGCTCTATTAGTCTTTGCTTTTTCTCTCTTCTGTTTGTAAGCATCTATGTTCATTTTCTCCACAAAGCAGCCCAAACATTTTCACCAATCCAATTAGGCCGTTTTTCCTCGCCCTTATTACGTGTGTTAAGCCAACATAGATGAGAGACGCTTTGAAAAGCGATGGTCAATGAAGCCAAATTGCGGCATCATGCTCTCTTTTCCATGTACTTTAGTATGTTGTTTGTTGAAATTTAAAAAATTATTAAAATATAATTAGTAATTCAATAAATTAATCAAATGTTAAATAAATAGTAATTAAATAAATTAATCTAATGACTTACTTTGAAACAATGTAAAAATTGATCAACTTCTTAATTTGAGGTGTCTTATCCTCTTTTATTCACCCCAAGACAACCATGGTTTTTATATTCTCTTGTATGACTTCAGCAATTGCCTTTGCAGATGATTTAAAAGGAAGATATCTTTCAAAGTTTATATGCAAATTAAATATAAAATAAATTAATAAAATTAATAATGTAATTACATTGCATAATAATGAAATATTAATCAAATCATAGTTACATACCCATCTCCTTCTGGAATGATGACAAGCGGTTGTAGCAATCAACACATCCGGGATCCATTATTTCGTCTAAGGTATAAGGCTCTACTGGGACCTCCGGAATATAGAGGAATAGCTCCACCACTAGTACCAATGGACGGCATCGCATGAGAGATGGGTCATTAACAACAAGTTTAGCAACTTTTTCTTACCACGTGATGTTTTGGAATATTCCTCGTATTGCCGTCGTTCCTGTTCCTCCGATCCATCCGAACCTCCTGATCCTCCTACAGATCCTCCTACTCCCGACACTGAAGCCATGTCTTATATATATATATATATATATATATATATAATATATATATATATATATATAATATATTATATATATATATATATCATATCCATACATATATATAATACAATATATGTGTGTATACAATTAACATAAGATTAATTAATAATGAAATATAATAAATAATATAAACACTGACATAAATAAAGAAATATATAAAATATAAAAATATATATATAAGGTGTCGTTCATTTTCACATTACAATATATAATATTATAGATATAGATACACACATATATATATAATTAATTAATTGTCTTCGTCTTCGTCATCATCGTCGTTGTCATTTGAATGAGTGAAATTAAATCATTGCCTTCATTCATTCTCTAATTCCATCCTTATTTCTTGTTTCATTCAACTTCTTCTCCAATGTGTGACTCACATGACAAAGTTGACTAATAGTCCATCTCCAATCACACTTGGGTCCAATCTTGAAGGTAGTAAAAGGGGGAATAAGTATATATTATTTGCAAATTCAAATGATAAGGTATGAACGATTCATGCGGTGTGTGGTGCATTGAGTAAAGTGTTAATGAAGATGCATGGATCAGTGAGTATGAGGAAATTATGTAATGGTTTATGTGTCATGCATTATAGAAAAATTTTTTGTTTCTTTTCTTTGATTCTCCGATCCTTATGCTCTTCTCCGTTCTCAAGATCAATGGATGAATAAGACAAATATTGTTTCCACATGATGACTCTTCGATCAATTCGAAGTGACCGCTTTTTTCCGAAGTGAAGCAAAAAATCCAATTGTTTAAAACGACTACCCTCCTTATATTCTTCACACATTCTCGTATATCTTGAGAAATCAAACGAGTTCAATGTATATTTTCCAAGTGTCAAAAATGTTTAAAATATTTTTTATATTTTCAACTATTTCAAATTCAACATTAAATTATCATAAAAAAATTTTTGAAACAAATAGAATTCAATAATGAATCTGGAAAATTGGGTATATAAAGAGTGTAACGATACAAACATTGAATGACATTTGTTACAATGAAAGCCAAAAACAATTGAGGTAGGGGTTACAAGTGTAGGGATTGGTATGTTTAATTTTAGGTGGAGACATAACAAACGCTAGTCATTTCGTAATTTAGGATCCTATATTCAGGCTTCCAAGAATAATAATTGGCCCCAATCTGAAGCGCTTATCCTAAACTTTTGCAATGGAACTTGCTTCTTTCGAGTTTTCAATCATCGGGATGCTCTAGTTTTTTCGCTAGGTCGCCTTTTTCAGGTTTTCAACCTTATGCGACCTCAAATCACCCTTTTTTTAAAAACATAATATTTTTTGACTGCATCTGAATTTTACTGGAAGTGGAAGGTCATTTCCATCCATTTCTGCGAGTATTAGAGCTCCTCCAGAAAAAGCTTTTTTTCACAACATATGGTCCTTCCATAATTCGGGGTTCCACTTTCACGAAAATCTTTTTTTATGGCAAATATTTTCTTTAACCCAAGTCCCTTCTTGAAACTCTCGAGGGAACGGACGTTTTTTTTCGTATGCCTTTTTAAGGTCTTTTTTGATATAGCTGGCCGTGACATAGAGCTATCATTCTTTTTCTCTTGAGATTTTAATTGGTCAAATCGTGATTGAATCTCACTCCGCCTCTTCCAGTTTTGTTTCCACCATCAAGACTCTGATTGAGGGAATTTCAACTTCAATGGGAAGTACCGCTTCCATTCCATACACCAATGAGAAAGGAGTTGCCCCTGTTTGAAGGTACGAACAGAGGTTCTAAATAGGCCCATGTATGCCAAAGGGAAGCATTTCAGCCAATCCTTATATGTCTCCACCATCTTTTGTAATTGATCTTCTTGATATTCTTATTTGCTGCTGTCTATGGCTCCATTCATTTTTCGGATGATTATGGCGAAGAAGTTATGGTGCTGAATTGAAACTATCACACAACTTTTCATCATTTTGTTATTCAAATTAGTCCGCGTTATCCGGATTATCTGTTTGGTAAAGCTATCGACAAAATCAAATTCTCTTTGATGAATTTTGGACACCACACTTCTCGTCACAGATTGGCATAAGAAGCGGCTTCAACCCATTTTTATGAAATAATCAATAGCTAACTAGGAATAAACCGATGACTATTAAGAAGCTTTAGGCTCGATGAGTCCATAACATCCACCCCCACAATTGAAAAACGGCCATGGTGATGTTAAACAATTCAAAGAGGTGGGCGGTACATGTTTTTATCCAGCATATTTGACATTTATGACATTTCTTTACGTAACTAAAAGCAATCAGATTCCATAGTCACAATAATAGCCAGACCTCAAGATTTTTCTTGCCATTGCATGTCCATTTGCCATGAGTTCCAAAGAACCTTCATGAAATTTGAAGATAATTTTTCTCTGCTATAGGCTTGATCCACACATCTGAGGAGAACCAATATATGATTTCTCCTTTGTAAAGCACATACACCATTTAAGAAGAAGTTCATTGAGAGTCTCCTCAAAACCCTCTTGTCGTTTTCTGAAATACCTGATGCGATATTATCCTATTCTTAACATAGGTTTTGATATCATAAAAACCATGGTTTGCTATCAACCTCTTCTTCTATCCGATAAAGCAATATGCTGGCTTATTCCTTTTGTTTTGAATTTTTATGACCGGCAACAATCCTGACGACGCTTATTTGAACATTGATGAATAATGTGGCCAAAGCATCAGCCAGTTGGTTTTTCTTCCTCGAGGAATATGGTGAAAAGTGATATGCTCGAATTTCCTACCAATTCCCTTTGATATGTGTAATGATACGATAATTCAATTTGGAATCTCGAGTTTCCCACTCTCCTTTTGTTTTGATGGATAACAAAGATGAGTCTCCATATACCTTAAGACTTTTATCTTTGACTCAATGGTGCCTTTAAATGCCCATTACACATGCCTTTCATACACAATCTAGCCGTAAATGGAGTGAACTGGTTTTCCGGAGAAATCAAAATTGCTCCAATTCCATGACCTAACGCGTTAGAAGCACCATCAAACACCAAGCGTCCATTTTTCTTTATCAGGTGATTCAATTCTCTTCAAATTAAAGTCATGATGCTTCATCGAGGGAATTCTCACTAACAATTGATTGATTAATCTTCTACAGGTTGTTGGGTGGACCAAATATCCTGGCTAGCCTCACTTCCTTTTATGCTTTTTGTGTAACGTATACCAAATCGTAATTCTGATAGCAACATCTTTCCAACGGCAACCCTTCCAGTAAGAGTATGGTTTCTCAAGGATATACTTAATTGGGTTCCATTTTATGACCCAAACAAAGTTGTTATGACAATAACATGTATTCCAACCGACCGAGCAAT
>PGTU02000025.1:0-53116 GCA_002896215.2 Cicer echinospermum | reverse complement strand
AGTTTCAAAAGAATGGCAACCTATTACGTCAATGGATACAATTTCAACACTGAATCTTTGGACCGAAGGAAATAAACAATTAATAGGGAGTTTGTATGAAAAGTGATAACCGTCGGATAGTGGTTAGTAGATGATTTCACGGCATAATTGAGCATACTTACAAATTGGACTATACGTTCCTAGATTACGTTTTAAAAAAGTGGTGTTGTTTTACTGTAAGTGGTTTGTCCATCTAGCAGAGGAACTAAAATATCCACGGTTTTGATCCATTGCCCTGGCCCATAATGTAAGACAAGTGTATTATGTTTCCTTATCCATCAACAGTCAGAAGTAAAAACAAGTTGGTGTTGCTGCAATCAAAAACAAGAACCAACGAGGTGGAATAGAAGAAGTTGAAGCAGGTCAAAATGGAAGAAGGTTGCATATCAAATGGATGAAATGTCAAATTTTGGATCCATGTGATTGGAGATGAGACTATTAGTCAACTTTGTCATATGTCAAACAATTGGAGAAGAGTTGATGAACAAGAAATTAGAAGAATTAGAGAATGATGGAAAGGCAGTTGATTAAAATTCACTCAAAATGACGGACGACGATGATGACGATGACATATATATATATATATATATATATATATATATTATATATATATATATTATATATTTATTTTATATATATATATATATTATATAAAAGTTGTCTGTTCATATTCAATATATAATATAATATTATATATATATATAATATATTATAATTTTATATATATCTCTGTATTTATGTTTATTTATAATTTATTTATGTATATTTTATTATTAATTATTGTTAATTGTACATACACATATATTTAATGTATGGATATGGATATATATATATATAATATAATAATATATTAATTATATAATATAATATATTATATACTATATATATATATATATATATATATATTATATATCTTGAGGTCCTTATATAGAGCCTTATACCATAGACGAAATAATTGGAACCCGAATGTGCTTTGATTGCATACAACGCATTGTCATCATTCCAGAAGGAGAATGGTATGTAAACTATTTTAAAATTATTTGATTGTTAAATATTTCAATTAATTGCATGTTACATTATTTATTAATTCATTTTTATATTTTAATTGCATGTAAACTGAAGATATTCTTCCTTTTAAATCATTTGCAAAGGCAATTGTTTGAAGTCATCACAAGAGAAAATATAAAAAACCATGGTTGTCTTGGGGTGAGATAAAAGAGGATAAGACACCTCAATTTCGCGGAAGTTGATCAATTTTTACATTGTTCAAAGTAAGTGATTAATTAATTATTTTATTACTATATACATTGATTGCTTAATTGAAATATATTTTTAAATTTTTTTAATTTAAACAACAACAACTAATTACTGGAAAGAGAGCATGAGTGTTGCAGTTTTTGGCTTCTTTTTGGACCCCATCGTTTTCCAAGGCCTGTCATCTTATGTTGGCTACGCACGTAATAAGGGCGAGGAAAAACGCTCGGAATTGGGATTGGTGAAAATGTTTGGAGTGCGTATTGTGGAGGAAATGGAACAACAAATGTTACAAACAGAAGAGAGAAAAAGCAAAGATTACTAGAGCATCTGAGAGGAGTGTACCGTACTCATAAGGGAAAGTTTTCCATGTCTGTTTGGAGAATTAAATACTTATGGTTATATTAGTATTTATAATTATATATCTATTAATTTATATCCAATTTATTAATCATCATATTTCACCAACTTATAAACTTGCCATTAATTTAATATTTTAGAAAAAAACAACTTGGAAGGGAGGTCCACCAGGGCAGAGATAACATCGTTCATCTTCATGTTATCCTGAAACAATGAGTCTACTGATGAATTATCAAAAATGATTCAGGTAATTATTATATTATTAATTAGTCCTCTATAAATTATTATAATATTAATTAACTATTTTAATTTTTAATTTTTTTATTTTATATAGGAACAACTTAACCAAGTTCATGATGACAGAATTGGATGATCATTCAAGCTACTCTTCCTCTTGCTCAGCGAGCTGGTCCCAATGCAGCGTAAACAATAGCTTCGAGGACCGCAAGTTTTATAAACATCAGTGGTGCAGTACAGCTAAAGGCGCGTGTGATGGGTGCGGTAGTTATCATCAACATTTGTGAAAGGTTCCCAACAGACTATATTCAGGAACTGAGACATCTTTTCTTCTTATGGCTAGTACGGATTGCCTCATCGTCCGTCGATAGATATGATCTTTGACCAGTTAAGGAGCAATGGGCAAGTTGAGCAAAGAAGAAAAAGGACACAACAGCTGATACAAGCCAGCAATTGATAAAATTGATGAGGAATGGAACAAAGTTCAGGAGAAGAGCAGGCAGCAGTTTTTTAGCAGCAACAACATTTCTAACAACAACAATTTTCATTTCCTCTTGCTTTTTTATCAGCAGTTTCCCGCCTTCGGCCTCAATACCTGCATCAACAACCACTATTCCAGCAGCAACAAAATTACTCTAAATACTCTCGTAGCAGCAACCGCCTCCAAATTTCCAATAGCAACAATAGGATCCTCTGAACTCTGTTTCCAGCAACACAGGCAGCAATGCTTTAAGCACAAACAATATTTTCAATTTCAGCTATGATTCGTCTCCTTTCACATCCAACTTTCCTCACTCTCAAACCAGATCAGTCTGTATTACCGACCAACTTATGCAACAGCTAGGACTTGATCAGACCAGACTTTAATCAACCTCAACCAGCTATGGCTTCTCCTTCGACTAGTTGTGTGTAATTGCAAGATAAATTCCATTTCAAACTATCGATGTTCCTTCAACAGAATTATAATACTTTTAGGACTTCTGTAATCGGGTAACATTGCAGAAAATAAGATGGTGGCGAGTGGAGCTGATCAGAGGAATTTATTTATGAGGGATTGATGTATTTGAAATTTCATACATTTTTTTTTGGTTTGTATATGAACACCCATATTTATCTTGTCCTAGTTAATATTGTGTGTTTTATTATTGGTTTGCTAAGCACATATTTATTAATTTTTGAATGTTTATTTTGGTTTGATAGTAATTACTTATTTATTATAATATATATTTCTTATATATATATTTTTTTAATTTTTAATATTTAATTTTATTTAAATTTAATTTTTTAATTTCAATTAATCTTTAACTTATAATTATAATTAAATATTATATTTTAAATGTAATTGAAATTGATTAATTAAATTGTTCTATTTATATTTTTTATTTATATTGATCATTAGTTTATATATAAACATTATAAATTTAAAATTTATTAAAATTTAAATATTATCATTTTAAATTCTATTTTAATTTTAATTTAATATATATTTTAATTTTTAATTATATTTAAATTTATATTCATATTAATTATTATATATAATTTTAATAGTATTAATTTTGAATTTACAAAATTAATTTTTTAATATACGTAATATTTTGTGGCGGCCTAAGCCCTCACAAAATATTTATTTTTTAATCTTAGAACTCCTTTTGTGGCGGCCTAAACCCTCACAAAGGGAGCATTTGTGGCGACCTGGATCTCAACAAAAGCTTAACTTTTTAAAATCAACTTATCCTTTGTGGCGGTCTAAGCCCTCACAAAGTGATGCATTTGTGGCGGCCTATGCCCTCACAAAAGCAGGCGTTTGTGACGGCCTTTTCCCTCACAAAGGACAATGAAATTTTCACACTTTGTCGCCGTTTTGGCTGCCACAAAGGTTTGTGACCACCTTATTTGTGGTTGCCTAAGGCCGCCACAAATGCCTACTTTGTAGCTGTTTTTTCTCCTTTGTGAGGGCTTTCGGCCCTCACAAAATCCATGTTTTCTTGTTGTGAAATCAAGCATCTACAAACTTAGATTTATCTTTGACACCTTCTATCAATTCGATCTCTACACCATAAATATGTAATAATGCTATCCTTTCGGTAATTGATATAGGTACCACATATCATATAACTTACTCCCCTAAACATTTTTATACTTATCATTATGTCAAACCTTTCACTATGAGATTGCCTAATGGTTATAAAACTACTGCTACTATAGTTGGACCAATCAGAATTTCAGATTGTAGTATTTTGAAAATTATTTATTACATAACTAAATTTATAGTTAGTCTAATATTTGTAACCAAAATGATCAATTCCTTAAATTGTTTCTTTCTCTTTCAAGCTAACAAATGTTTATTTTGCATAATATTATTTAACCAAGAAGTTAAAGCATGGAGATCTATATGTTCTCAAAGCTCTTGCCATAATTTCAATGTCCAATTATAAGTCTTTTTATAACTCTTCTTATAATGTTGCTTCTAGTGATGATACCTCTTTATGGCATCTTAGGCTAGAATATGTTTCAAATTCTATTCATAAATCATTTTCCTTGCAATTTCCTTTTGTATCATACAAGCATAAACATAATTCTCTTTGTGATATATGTCACTTTGCAAAGCAAAATAATTTTCCTTATCCGAATAGTAATTATGTTTCTACTCATATATTTGATTTACTTCATGTTGATATATGGGGTCCATATGATACTCCTTCAATTTTTGGTCATAAATATTTTCGTACTCTTGTTGATGATTATAGTAGATTTACTTGGATTGTTTTCATGAAATCTGAAAGTGAAACCAGACAACATCTTAAGAATTTTATTTGCTACATTGACACCCAATTTGAAACAAAACTCAAATGTGTAGGAAGTGATAATGACATTGAATTTATTATGAATGATTTCTTTCTTTCAAAAGGGATCTTTCATCAAATATCATGTGTTGAGATGGTACTAAAGGATACCTAATCCCTTTTAAAAGAATCAAACTCCTTTTGCTATGTTATATAAAGAGCTACCTACTTTACTTCATTTGAAGTCTTTTGGATGTTTGCCTTATGCATCTACTATTCATAACCATATAACTAAATTTGACACTCGTGCTAGAAAAACTATTTTCTTGGGTTATAGAGATGGTACTAAAGGATATTTTCTTTATGACTTAATTTCTCATAAACTTTTTGTTTGTATAAATGTAATATTTTATAAAACAATTTTCCCTTTCTCTAAAGATGTTTTTACATGTGCTTCTAAATCTATACCTCAAGTAACCATATATGATTATGATTTAGAAACTCTAGACTTTATTGCTAGTGATACTATAATCAATATCCAACAAGATCACCCTGATAGCCCTGAACCAACTAGTCCTAATCCATCAATCACCAACTCTAAAACACAAGTTTCTCTTATCCCTCTTAGAAAATCAAACAGAATAATAACTAGGTCTCTTTAACTTCAACATTATGGTTACATTCTTCTTCCTTTCCAATTACATAATACTGTTTCAACCACCGTATATTGTATTTCTTCCACCTTAAACTATGATAGATGTACTCCTAGTTACACAAAATTTTGCTTCTCAATTTCTTCAATTAAGGAATCTCAAACTTATAATTAGACGAGCAAACATGATTTTTGGAACTTAGCTATGAAAACAGGGTTAGCATCCCTTGAAACCACAAATACTTGGTCCATTGTTGATCTTCCAAAAGGTAAGAAACCCATTGGTTGTTAATGGGTTTACAAGGTAAAATATCATGCTAATGTTTCTATTGAAAGATATAAAGCTAGGATAGTAGCTAAAGGTTATACACAACTAGAAGTTATAGATTATTTTAATACTTTTTCTCCTGCTATTAAAATTGTTACTATTAGAACTATTTTGGCTTTAGCTGCTATTAAAGGTTGGTTTTTAGAGAAACTAGATGTTAATAATGTCTTCTTACATGGAGATTTACATGAATAACTTTATATGAATCTTACTAACTTTATTACTTCTCATTCTAAAGTTTTAAAATTAAATAAATCTATCTATGGTTTGAAACAAGCTAGTAGACAGTGATATTCTAAGTTATCTGATTCTCTTTTATCCATTGGTTACAAGCAATCTTATGTTCACTTTTCTCTTTTCACAAAAATCATTAATTATAGTTTTACTGTTTAACTTATATACATTGATGAAATTTTCCTTGCAGGCAATGATTACAATGAAATTTAGCAAGTCAAATAATTTCTTGACAAAAGTTTTAAAATAAAGAATTTAGGTTCATTAAGATATTTTTTTGGTTTAGAAATTGCTCAGTCTGAAAATGAAATTTTATTAAATAAAAAGAAATACACTTTTGATCTTTTACAAGACACATGAACTTTAGCCAAAAAACTTCTCTTACGCCTTATGACACTTCTTTAAAATTTCATTTATCTGATTCACCTTAGTATACAGATGAATAAAAATTTAGACGATTAAGTATGGCGTTTCCTATATCTTACTATAACTCTTCATGATATTTCTTTTGTTGTGCAACAATTAAGTCAATACATTTCAAAATCTCTTCAAGTACATTATAAAGTTGCCTTTAAAATATTGCATTGTTTTAAAAACTCCCCTACCAAAGGACTGTTTTTTCTCGTTTCTTCTAAATTACAATTTTCGGATTTTCATAATCTGACTGTGCAACTTGTCCTATCACTCATAGATCGATAACTGGATTTTGTGTGTTTCTAGGCGACTTCCTCATATCTTGGAAGTCGAAGAAGTAGCCTACGATTTTTAGATCTAGTTTAGAAGCGGACTATCACACTTTAGCTAGCCTCACGTACGAACTACAATGGCTGGAATTTCTTTTTCATGATCTTGGAATTAAGCTCCAACTTCTATTTTTTGTGACAATAAATCTGCAATATAGTTGGCTCATAATTCATCTTTTCATGAGCAAACCAAGCATATTGAGATAGATTGTCACATAATTAAAGAAAAGATCAACAAATGCCTCCTCAAACTTTTGTTTGTGCCTTCTACAACTCAAATTGTAGATGTTTTTACCAAAACCTTTGCATAGTCCTTCTTTTTGTAAACTTGTCTCCAAACTTGGTCTATTAGATATCCATAGTCCAGCTTGTGGGGGATTATCACAAATAGAGCATCAACACAAGAGTTAGTTAGGATTAATAGGGATTAGTTAGATTTTTCCTATTAATACGAGGTTAGTTAGTTATTAGCTTTGTATATTTTCTCTATTTAAGATGTCCATCTCCTATAAAATTATTCAAGATTCTTAACTCTTGATCAATCAATAGATGAAAACTATTAAGTCTTGCGTTTATGTGATTCTTAGTTCAATACTTCAAAACTAAAAAATTTCTTGCAATGAGATTTCACGCATGCTTCTCTAGAGGCATAACATGAGTTTCTCGTGGTGAAACATTGGTACGTCATGATTGTTGAATAAAGGACCTTGGATGCTAAATGCGAAGTTTTTAATTCACCAAGATATTACTAATGCATATTTTTTATCTTATTAAGTTTACCTGAGTGGAAGACAATGAAAAACATTGTAATTTTGAACTCACATAGTTTTGTTATCTCAAATGCAAATTTCTAAGTTATTTAAAGCGACTATTTTCTTTTTGCCAACTATGCAGGAATGTTTTCCTAGCATATGTATTGTGTGTGAGGATAATATAGAAAATAATTGGTACATTTTTCTTACTTGTTCAAATTAGTGCAATGATGGAAACGTTATGGGTCATGGAATTTAATTGATCGACGTTTTTGTTGAACATCTTTTAAGCTACACAAGACAATATCATATCACATTTCATAGTGTAGGCCTCTCCAATGATAGATGACTAAACCATAAGAATGTTATGATTTTAGAATGTGTTTAAGAGATGAGGAAGAAGTTCTTACTATGGAAAAGTCAATTTGATTTCAACCGGCAGTTTCCACTTGGGAAAAGCACTTGGCCTTTTGCATGTTACTCATTAGGTGTTAGATTTGAATATGCAACAAGATGATATTTCAATATATGCATTTTTTTAAGATTTCACCTCATAATCCTTGATATCCCTACACCACATTTTACTCAAAACACTTGTTTTCCTCATTTTTTTAAATAAAATAAACCAAAAAAAACCCTTAAATTTTGGATTTTCTAGAAGACATTTTGAATTTATTTGAGGTAGAATAATTTATCGAAACATTATGGAGATAAAAATATAATTGTAGAGTATGAGATAAAATCTGTGGTTTCTTTTGTTTTTCACACAAAGGATTAGGAATGAAAACACCCCAAAAGTCAATGTATGAACATAATAGAATGTTTGATAAGAAATACTTCATGGGCTGCTTCTATCAAGGATACAAGGTTCCTATAGTTACTAGTTAGCCATTCACTGTAACTTCAACAAGGAATTATAATCCACGCAACAATACTGTTTCCACTATGATTAAGAGACATTCTTACACAAAACTCAAAATGTTTATGGATCTCTTTTGCTTAAATCAAAAATATATATAATGGGAAAGAATGTACGAACACACGGAGACAAGTAGAGTAAACTTACATCGCAACTCCATTTATGCTCTATTTATTAATTAACCCAAAGTAAACAACTAAGGGCGTACACAATTTCTGTCTCATTAAAAAATTTATTAGAAAAATCTAAAGGAATAAAAACATTGGTGAAGAGAAAAAGAGTACAGAGTAAAACAAAACTATTGTACCTTCACTACGCCAAAAATGACATTTAACAGCGCCCATTTTACAGCGCTTGCTAAACACAAGCGTGTTGTAATTATATTTTAAAATACGGAACCTATTACAGCGCTTTTGATTCAAAGCGTTGTAAAACAAGCGCTGTAGTAGTCATATAACGTTTGCGCATCACGTTATAAGGCTTTTACAGTGCTTGTCAAAAGCGTTGTAAAAGGAGCTGTGTTGTCAAAAAGCGTTGTAAAAGGAAGCGCTTCGCGTATCAGTTACAGCGCTTTTTTCACAAGCGCTGTAAAACACATGCGCTTTCATTGAATTTAACTACCTATTACAGCGCTTTTTTCACAAGCGCTGTAAAACACATGCGCTTTCATTGAATTTAACTACCTATTACAGCGCTTTTTTCACAAGCGTTGTAAAATACATCTCTTAAAATAATTATATACGTTGGAAACCCTCATATCCTCTACATCTTTCAAATAATTATATACGTTGGGAACCCTAATATCCTCTACGTAATGTGTGGCCATCTACTGGTCTAAGGTATTTTTTACACATGATCTGTTATGTTTGTTACTATATATTAAATCTACTAAAAATGTTATATTATATATATATATATATATATATTAAATCTCTTTTACACATGATCTGTTACGTTTTGAAATTGTCAAAAATTGTCCAAAACGCATACCACATGATCTGTTCTGTTTTGAAATTGTTAGTTGATATTGGTTTCTTTTTGAAACTTGTTGATATGTTTTGAAAGCTTATTATTTTTGTTACTGCATTTATATAAGTGGTATAATATGGATAGGAAATGGATTTCAGCCAATCGATTGTCAAAAGAGTATGAAATTGGAGTGAAGGAGTTTGTTGAGTTTGCAGTGAAAATGCAAAAGATCCAAATAGAGTAGTTTTTTCCTTGTTTAAAATGTTGTTTTGGAAAACGTGTTAGAGAAGATGAATTAGAAGGACATCTAGTATGTAATGGAATTGATCAAAGCTACACATGTTGGATAAGACATGGTGAGAAAAAAAAAAGGAAACATTAATTTTGAGAATAGTTCGACATATGCTTCAACTGACTTCGATACAGATACATATGAGCCGGACCGAGTTGATGAGATTGCAAAACAGGTTGAAGAGATCTTCGAGATTGTCCTAAAATGTTTGAAATTTGTTGATGATCAGAGAAAGAATTATATAATGGTTGTACTAAATTCACAAGACTGTCAGCGATATTAAAGTTGTACAACTTAAAGCGAAGATGGATGGTCTGATAAAAGCTTTACAGAATTATTAACACTCATAAAAGATATGTTGCCAGATGATAATGAACTTCCCAGTCGAACCTACGAGGCTAAACGGATTTTGTGTTCTATTGGAATGAGTTACGAAAGGATTCATGCGTGTCCTAACGATTGCATTTTATTTCGAAATGAATATGAACTACTTAAGGCGTGTCAAATGCAATGTCTCTCGATATAAGAAGAAAGAATCTACTCCAGCAAAAGTCGTGTGGTATTTTCCTATAATACCAAGATTTATAGGTGGTATAATATGGATAGGAAATGGATTTCAGCCAATCGATTGTCAAAAGAGTATGAAATTGGAGTGAAGGAGTTTGTTGAGTTTGCAGTGAAGAATGCAAAAGATCCAAATAGAGTAGTTGTCTCTTGTTTAAAATTTTGTTTTGGAAAACGTGTTAGAGAAGATGAATTAGAAGGACATCTAGTATGTAATGGAATTGATCAAAGCTACACATGTTGGATAAGACATGGTGAGAAAAAAAAAAGGAAACATTAATTTTGAGAATAGTTCGACATATAGCTTCAACTGACTTCGATACAGATACATATGAGTCGGACCGAGTGATGAGATTGCAAAAGCAGTTGAAGAAGATCTTCGAGATTGTCCTAAAATGTTTGAGTTTGTTGAGTGATGCAGAGAAAGAATTATATAATGGTTGTACTAAATTCACAAGACTGTCAGCGATATTAAAGTTGTACAACTAAAAGCGAGTAATGGATGGTCTGATAAAAGCTTTACAAAATTATTAACACTCATAAAAGATATGTTGCCAGATGATAATGAACTTCCCAGTCGAACCTACGAGGCTAAACGGATTTTGTGTTCTATTGGAATGAGTTACGAAAGGATTCATGCGGTCCTAACGATTGCATTTTATTTCGAAACGAATATGAAATACTTAAGGCGTGTCCGAAATGCAATGTCTCTCGATATAAGAAGAAAGAATCTACTTCAGCAAAAGTCGTGTGTATTTTCCTATAATACCAAGATTTAGGCGCAGTATCGCAGTGAAGAAGATTCAAAACACTTGACATGACATGCAGATGAAAGAATTAGAGATGGAATGTTTCGACACCTGCAGATTCCCCACAATGGGCAAAAATGACCACGAGTATCCTGAATTCGGGATAGAGTCGAGAAATCTAAGACTTGCACTTTCTACTGATGGAATGAATCCACATGGTCTTCAAAGCATCTCACATAGCACGTGGCCTGTGATTTTGGTAATATATAACCTACCTCCATGGTTATGTATGAAGCGTAAGTTTATGATGTTGTCTCTATTAATTTCTGGACCCAAAAACCGGGGAATGATATCGACGTATACTTGACTCCTTTAATTGAAGATTTAAAAATTCTGTGGGAGACAGGTGTGGAAGTTATGATGGGTATAGGAAGAGTGTTTCAATTTGAGGCTATTGTGTTCGGCACAATTAATGATTTTCCAGCATATGGTAATTTACAGGATATAGCATTAAAGGTCAGTGTGCATTGCCTATATGTGAAGAGAGTACAAATTGGATGGTTGAAACATTGTAAGAAGAATGTGTTTCTTGGACATCGTAGATTTTTACCTTATAGTCATCAGTATCGTGGGTGGAGAAATGCATTCAATGGAAAATCAGAGGAAGGTAAAGCTCCTTTAGCACCGACTGGATATCAAATACTTGAAAAAGTACAAGGTTTGACCAATAAATTTGCAAACCTTTTGCGTTTTCTTTGAATTGCCATATTGGAAGTCATTGTATGTAAGACATTTGCTCGATGTGATGCATATTGAAAAAAATGTATTTGAAAGTGTTATTGGTACGTTACTCAATGTTCCAGGAAAGTCTAAAGATGGCGTCAACGCAAGATTGGACTTGGTCGATATGGGAATAAGAAATGAACTGGCTCAACGCAAGATTTTACAGCGCTTTCTCAAAAAAGCGCTGTAATATGCCCACCCATATATGAAATTATGGTTGGGCATATTACAGCGCTTGTTTGAGAAAGCGCTGTAATATGCCCACCCATATATGAGTTATGGGTGTGCATTTTAGAGCGCTTTTTTGAGAAAGCGCTGTAAAATGCACACCCATAACTCATATAATGGGGTGCATATTACAGCGCTTTTTGTGAAGAAGCGCTGTAAAATGTGCATAACAAGCGCGCGTTGTATTTACATGTTTTATAGCGCTTTTTTAAAAGCGATGTTGTATCATTTACAGCGCTCGTTTCCACAGCACTTATTTTTTTTGAAAAAGCGCTGTAAATGGCTTAAAAAAAGCGCTGTAATATGCGTTTTTTCGCGTAGTGCTTGGAGAACATAAGTAAAAATGATACTCAAGAAGCTCTTACCTATTACAGTTATATGAATCTAAAATACAACAAGACATAATATTCCATCAATCAAAATCATTATGTTGTAGACTTAGGGAAACAATCTTATTTGCATAACGATTTCCCTCTTTAAAGATATGAGAAATAATAAAATGTATATTTTATTATTTTTAGTTATCTCGACACAATTCATCTATTTAATTCTTAGCTTCCAAGGAACAATATTATGATTTTTAAAAGCATGAGTCACAATCTTAGAATATGTTTCCAATTAAATATATATACAACCTTTTTAAAGACTATCTCAATTGCGTGCATAGCCCCAATGAGTTTCGCATGAAAAACAGTATAAATGTTTAAGTTTTGAGTAAAACAACTCATAAAAACAACATTGCTCTCTCTAAACATTGGTAAAACAAAAATTTGAAGGCTATGTAATAGACAATAATGAAAATAGGTCATATGATTAGTTTGATTGAGTGTTATAATCTCCTCCATCCATTTTAATCTAATATAACAACTCTTCTCACTCTTATATAAAAAATTATTAAAAGTTTTCTCTTAAATTTAACAAAATATTATAAAGATACAATTGAAGTTGGTGCCTATTTGAATTGCCAACTAGGATAGATGTAGGAAATATGAAACAATTTGAATAGTTGTGTAATTGAGTAGTTGTATGAGAAAATATGAAAATAAACCATGTGATTAGTTTAATTTAGCGTTTTAATTTCAATTATCCATTTTAATAACTCCTCACACTCTCATTTCTTAAGTATTCTTATAACTACTCATCTCATTTTTATAAAAGAAATTTATTCTCACTAGATAGTTTCCAATAGGGATGTGTCAAGTGAGAGGATTTTTATTATTAGAGGGTGAGATGATTGAATCTTGACTATACAACCATAAATAGATTGTCATGATAGAAAGTGCCACATAACCACTTAAAAAAGTCACTTGATTTTTTGTTTTATTTTAACCATTTATAATTTGATTAATAACTAAAATTCACTGCTCTCTCACTTTCATTATAAAATAAATCTCATTTGATATGTTTTCATATATATATATATATATATATATATATATATATATATATATATATATATATATATATTCCAAAAAATAAGTCCAATAAAAGGAAATCAATCACAACAAATAACAAAATATAAATTAATAGCAAATCTTATTGGTGAAATTATTACAACAAATAAGAAAATATAAATGCATAACCAATCTTTTTTATGCAATATTATTTCATATAAAATCGAATTTTTATTTAAACATAATTATTGGATACTTAAAAAAAAACACTGTAAAATGCGTTTTTTCGCACAGTTAGAACTGCAAAGTTTTAGAGCTTCATATCACTGGCTGGAGGGTGACAACATGGGAGCCTAGGACATCCAATTGGTTGACATTCTATATTATTGCAACAAGGTGGTAGTTGGTTTCCTTGTACATTGTCTGCCAAAGTACCTGCAATAACAATAAGTAACACCACAAATTTCAAGATCTTCAATAAAGTGATCATTATAACCAAGTTTGATTCCCCAGAAATGAAAAGTGAATATATTAGTGAATTGTTAAAATAACTAATGTACTTATATATTTATATTTAAAATGAGAATCCTTTAAACATCATAATTAGAAACAGATAAATGAAAATAATAAAAAATTATGATTTTTAATATTTAAAGTGTTTTATTTATTTGTTAATTTTTGACTTCAAATACCATATTAATCTACAAATATTTTTTTGAAAAAATACTTATCTATATCAATAAATATATTATTAAAATTATTAAATTATAACTTGTTCAAAAAGCGTTAGATTTATAATTATAATAATAATATCTTAAAAGTCTTTTTTACAAGTTGTTGAGTCTTTTAGAATATATTTATTACACTTGTTTGAATATTTAATTTCCAAATTTATTAAATATATTTTTACATAAATAAGATGGGATTTTTTATTTTAATATCCTAGTTTTATTTATGTTTTCACCAAAATGCTACACCTCGAAAAAAAATATTACAAGAATATCATACTTTTTAAACTTAGTTGATGGTCACATTCGAGGGATGCAACGAGTTGAAGAAATTTGTTTTATCTTAATAGAAGGTCGCATCCTGGGGATGCAACCATATACTGGTATATTTTTTTTCTTCATTTTATTAATACTGTTAGTTATTATTTAATGAATTATAAATAAATAAAATATTTAAAAATTCAAAATGCTATTAATAAAATATAATACATTAAATAAATAGTAATAATAATAATAATAATAATAATAATAAAATAATATTATATTAATAAAATAATATAAAAATACATTAATTTAAAATAAAAATACATTAAATTAAAGAAAAAAATACCACAAATTGAAAACAAAATACAACAAATTTAAATTAATTATTTCCATCTAAAAGTTCTCCAGTTCCACATTTACGAGGTCGTCGAACTCGTCTAACCCTTTGTACGGCTTGAGGTTGTTGTGGTTGATCGTCAATTTAATTTGATAATTATCCTCGTAATAATATGTATGTGGATTAGAACCACTACCACCTGCTTCCGTATAATTTTGAGTTTCGATGTTATACATGGTATCAAAAACAGCACAAGCCGACTTAGGAGTTGTGCGATGAGTACCAAATAAATTATAGAAAACTCCACTTCCTGTCGAATGAACTGGAGTTGGTATTGTTGCCACTGAAGGAACGTAGTATTGAGTTGGTATATCTGCAGATTCATGTAGATGTGGTGGTGATGATAAAGACGGTGTTTGGTGCATGGTATGTTGTTGTGGGATTGATTGAGGGGTTGAGCGAACATCAGGATATGTTGAAGGTTGCAAACTTGGATCTCGAATGTATCTTTCCACAGATACATACATATATATATATATATATATATATATATATATATATATATATATATATATATATATATATATATATATATATATATATATAATTTGGTGTGATGTTTGCACCAATTCATATACTCTCTATTGTGGCGTAAAACATCTTTTACGAGTTGACCTTGCAATACGCAATTATGACGTTCATTCCAATGTTGAATCTCATCTTTCTAAACCACACTCCAATTATCATCAATAGGGATGAGAATAGGCTAGGTCGTCCGTCAAGAGACTATGGCCTGGCCTACTTATGGTCTGGCCTGACCTACTTATGGTCTGACCTATTTAATAAAAAGGTTATGCTCAGGCTATTTTTAAAGCCTATTTATTTAAATAGGTCAGACTCATGCTTATAAAAAAGCCTATTAGACTTAACAGGCCGACCTATATATATTTTATTATTTATTAATGTTATTTTTTATTATTATATTAATAATAATATTTCCTATTTTAAATTATATCAATTAGGAAATCACTCAGTAGTCATTCCATATTCGGTAGCCGTTCCATATTTGGTAGTTGTTCCATATTCGGTAGTCATTCAATTATTCAATCACTTAGTATTGTTCCATATTTGTTTGAGAGGTAACAATAGGTGCGTTTGTTTCAGAAGAAAAAAACAAATATTCTTTGAAATCAAAAATTATTTTTTAGGTTTTAAAAGATGTTTGTTTCAGATTTTTTTTAAATTATTTTGTTAAAAAATTATTTTTTGTTTAATATATATAGATATGTACATTGATATTGGTATGTGGAGAGCATCATATGGTATGAGTAGAATATTTAAATATTTTAATGTGAATAAGACTTTTAAATAGGCTTCCAGGCCAGGCCAGGCTTTTAAAATGGTCAGGACAAACCGAAAAAAAAGCCTATGATAGGTCGTAGGTCAGACTTAGGCCTAAAAAATTAATCGAAGGCCTGGCTCAGGCCTTTCAAAGCCTGGCTTGGCCTAACCTATTCCCACCCCTAATCATCAATGTCATGCTTCATGGTAGATTGTCACATCCTCCGGTGGTTGCGAAATTTGTTGATGGAAGTGGAACTGAAGTGCGACTCTATTTGCATGATGTTTTCCGACGATATGATAACAGTGCAGATAGGTACATGCAGTCTAAGTGTTCATCTCTTGTTCGGGTACCTCGTGTTGGAACCCGAGATACGATCTCCAACAAAACTAATATGTTAAAAATAGGCTAAAGTAAATATTAAGACGTATAAAAAAATATAATTAAAAAAGTGTAACTAAATGTGAATGAATATATTACTTCCTGAACCATCATATGATCGATTGTATTTCGGTATCCTTCTATCGATGAATGCGCCTCATACATGCACAAATTATGCATTGTCACAAGGTCATACAAAGCTCGATTCTGACATGATATGTACTAGCATAATGCAAGTTATGAGAGTGTACCATTCAATCAAAGTGAAGGTCATTATTGCTCAGATTCAGGCTTTGCACAACTAAATAGTTAGTTATAGAAAGGATTGGTTGGGAAAAAATAAAGTAATCGAACAAATTTATGGCAATTGAGAATAATCTTACAATCAACTCCCACGATGGTTGTTGGTTATGCAAACATTTGCTCCAACAACCAAAATTGAAATGAAAATCATTCTAGCTTATCATGACAATAGTTTGATAAGTGGAATGAAGATCTTTCATAGACTATTTTGGACTTATATTTCGTAAATATAAATTAATTATTTTTTTAATTAATTAAGTAAATATAAATTTTTTATTCAATTAAATTAATTATTTTTTGTAAACCATTAATTAAAATAAAATAATTCCCATCATGTCATGCCAAGTCGTTAAAAATTTCACTCTATCATACCACATCAACAAAAAATTTGGAAAAACAAGTAAGGGACTACAAATTTTGAAAGAGGGTAAATATTATTCAAATCAAGTTAGTTTTCCACTTATAGTTTTGATGTTAAAAAAAGTGTTTTATGAGAATAATAAATTTGGATCAATGGCTTCAGTAAGTATGAAAAAATTGGAAGAAGAAAATCAGAGAAAGGTATTAGAGGAAGGTGCCAAAGGAAGCGACCAGAAGAAACTAACCAGAGGATGAGATCATAGGAACACAAAGTATATGCGTTTGTCTCTAATGAGATCAGAGGAATACAAAGTATTGCCTCTGATGTCTACGTCTGATGTATGGGTCTGATGTTTGGGTCTGAATATTGTCTCTAAACAATGAGTCTGAAGACAGCCTCTAAAACTGAATTTGAAGCATGCCTCTGAAGCCCTTGCATGTCTCTGATGTGCACAAAATCAACATGTCTTTGAAGAGTTCATATCGAAGTATAATTAACTTTGAAGAGATTGTTGAAATCAAAAATTTATAACTCAGAATTCGCTGATCAAAATAGTGCAACACACTCCAAATGTTGCCTTTGATATGCAACCGCTAATGTTACACTGACTCTGAAGTTTCAACAAGGTGATTTTCCCAATGCCACTAGTTCTAAGTCATGCAATTCCACCTTTGACTATAATTATTCAAGAAACACAACATCTCACTCCAACAAGAAAGTTAATACCTCTAATGGAAAGTCAACGACTGAAATTGAAAGAGTTAAGTATGAAAATAAGACTTAACCGAATAAAAAACTTTTGAAGATTTGTGTTTTTGAAGACAATCTAAAATAAGATTTGATTCATATTTATAATTGAAGAAAATCTTTGACCAAGTTGAAAAGAAGATATGATCAAGATTTGAAGAAGATATGATCAAGATCTTATCAACAAGAAGATATGAATTATTTACAAGAAGATTTGATCAAGATTTATCTACAATAAAATATGAATTATTTATAAGAAGATATGATCAAGAATTGTTTACAAGAAGAAACACTCACAAGAAGATACCATTATTATTTGCAACGATATGATTTAGATTTTGCAAGGACAAAGGAAAAACCCTAACCTATTATATAAATAGATATTCTAGGCTGAAGAAGGAAATAAGAGAACTCACAAGCACAAAATTTCCTAAGTCATTAGAGTTCATAATGTTAATGTCTAGAGAAACACTTACTCAAAAGAAATATTTTCTAAGTGTTTTCTAGTGTGAGAGTCCTTGTTACAATCAGCTTGTTAAAAGCAAACCAATTTATTCTAAACTCTTGTAATCCAGCTCGATAGTAGATTTCGTGTTCCTCAAGAAATCTGTAGGATTTCAGGTTGTGTTGAGAAAATGTGGCTTATAGAGTCAATTCGAGTTTTAAATTAGTGGATTAAATCTTTCTAAGTGATGGACTAAGTTGACGGTGAACCAAGATAAATTCTTATGTCACTTTAATTCTGTAATTCATGTTTTACTTCTGCCTCTGATCACTTAACATGATTGCTACTACTTTTATTCTAAGTAAATTACCAAATTCGAACCAATTTTAAATGAATTAGATAAAATAATCAAACTTAGACAAACACAATTCAACCCCCTTCTTATATTTGCACCTTTAAATGTGATGGGAAAAATTGCTCGTTTTAACTAAATGAACTAAAATCGCACTATTAAGATATTAAAGTGGCCAAAGTGAAACTAAACCAATTTAATACTTAAAATTACATATTATGCTAAATTTATTTCTTATTTTATAACTCTTGAAAAAAGTTAGATGATAGTATTGATATCACATATATTTTAAAGGTTTACCCATATATATATATATATATATTATTACATGTGTTTACTTTTAAGAACTGAGAGATGGTCGAAAATACAGTAGAGGTGAAATGTATTCAATTGTCATAAAAATTCTGATGGGTCATTTGTCAATGACGAGACCAAGGAAAATTATGTAAGTGTAAATAATAGAAGTGTTATGTTATTGTAACTATTTCTTATTGTCCACTTTATAAATCAAAGATGCAACTGTTAGTTTTGGTAATAGTGAGTTTCAAAGCTATAAAGTTACTTATTTGGTTGGTAATAGTGAGTTGCAAAGAGGAATTTAGTTTGCTTCATTTGTTTGTGCAGGAATAATTGCAAGATGAAATTGGGAAGACTCCTTCTTCAAATGAAGCATTTGTTAATGTGTTTGGAAAAGAACATCCTGGATATGTTCGTTGTATTGGACTTGGAATAACATCGTCTCAAATTACTACATCTACTTCTCACTCTGTAAGATCAATGTCTTCCTCCGAAGCTAATCAAAAGATGGAGAAAATGCAAGATGAAATCGATAGGCTTAAGAATAGGGATTCTGAAGTTGATATGTTGAAGGAGAAAATTGTTTTCTTGTTGCAAATGCAAAATTCTAGAGAAAAATAGGTAAAATTGTTTTCATAGCAAACCTATTTAAAAAATCATGTGAGAACTGTTGGTCCTTGGTTAAAAATATCAATTGTGTAATGTTTGCTTCTAGCTATATAAGAAATTCAGTTAATTAGTATTTGGCAATATTTATCAATATTCATTGAGGTTAATATATACTTTTTTTTCCAAGCAACGGACATATAATCGCCAATAGATGGTAGATGTTCATTTGCGTCCAGCCACCAACCTGATGATCGTGGAACAACATCATTAGGGACTATTTAGATATTTCGATGAACTTCTATGTTTGATGGAGTTATTTTGTATGTTTAGTCACTCCACTAATGTTTTGAATATTTAAACTACTTTATTTATTGTTTCAGTTAACTTCAATGTATGAATTGGTGTTATTTCTTTTGAAAAACTTATACAAATTGGATTTAGGTATTTATGAATATTTTGTATTTTTATTAATAAAAAATAGGAAAAAAATATCAAATTTTTTATTTTAAATTATTAGGTTTGTGACGGTTCAAACTGCCTTTAAATAAATATAGCGACGGTTGATAACTATCGCAATTTTTTAGAAACAAATAAATTTGAGTGTGTTTAGCGACGGTTCTAACTGTCGTAAAATATATATAGAGGCGGTTAAGAACCGTCGCAAATGTTGCCGATGGTCGGGATGCACGAATATGCGACATTGCAGAACCATCTCAATCATCTTTTTGAGGCGGTTATAACCGCCGCAGGTGTCCCTTACAACTGCTGCAAATCAATTTTGTTTTCTTATATTGTATGTTGAATTAGAGTTGTCAAAACCTACAACAGTGCTTACAGCAAAAGCGTTGTAAACATTATGACCCTATATACCCTACAACAGCGTTTTTGTAAAAGTGTTTGTCAGAAAAGCGTTGTTGTATCATCCGTTAATTTTAAAATATTATACAACAGCGCTTTTAGTTAAAAAGTGTTGTAAAAGACGCGTTGTAAAATGTAATATTTGGCGTAGTGATCACTATTATGTAATTTTAATTTATATCCAATTATCAAATTTAATATAATTTTACCTATGTTATAATTTTGAAGTTTTAAATATCATTATTTTTCATATTCTTTATTTAAAAGCAAGATCATAAATTTATGCAAATATGATCCTTGATCTGATAAAAAAATATATATGATAGTGTGTTACTATATAACAAGGAGGTTGGATGTTTTTATTCCAAATAACATCGTTCTTTCACAGCACTTATACATATAAAAGTTCTATTATTGGCTGTATTTTGAGAGTGATCTTTATTAAAAGCGTTATTAAACATGGCTATTATCCAACATTTATACTAAGAGAAATGCTACCATCCCTCACTTTGACACTCTCAATTAGACACTTTAAAGTAGATACGGCCACGTCACACTTTTCTTCACTCTGATACTCTCGATTAGACATTTTCACGTAGATACAACCACGTCACATTTTTCTTTAAACTCATTTACTTGTTTAGAGGCTCCCCGAGTTTAGTTCTATGATATTTTTTAATATATGCAAAAACATCGAAGGCTCTTTTCACACCAAATTGTTAGTAATCTCATATGCCACTGCTCAAGTAGTCCATAGTTGTTGCTTCTTCAGTCCTTCCTCCGACAGCAACAATGGAGAGGTTAAATTGGGGCTGTTTCCAAATTCGCGCACAAATTATTTCGAGAATAATTTTGATATATACGTTATTTAAACGAGATTGAAAAAATGAGTGACGTGCTCGTATATCCGAGAGAGTATTAAAGTGAATGACCATATTATCTCCTGATGTTAATAAAGCGATATTATAGGTTGTTATTAGACTGCATTTATATTAAATAACACCATTATAAATCGCTGTTTTACGCGGCTTTTTGTAAATTGTAAAATTGTTTATATATGTGCTAATATGATTATACGATTTTCGCACAAAAATATGATTATATTTATAATGTGTATTGAGTATATAATTATGAATTTAATTCCAACACAAAATATTTTCACAAAATACATTAGTGTCTTTTCTGCCCAATATAAAGTTTGTATATATAAATGGCTAGGCCAAGACATGGGTTCAATTTCATGTTTTTATGTTGTCATATGATTTGTAAAGTTTTGCCCGTGACAACCAAAATAAATACGTACCAATGAATTGTAACAAAATTGATAAAGGAGAAATCATTGACCTAAGAACCTAAATTATAATAATACTGGAGAAAATTAAACGCAAAGAATCGTGCTCTCAAATCAGAATAATATATGAATCTGTATAAATTAAAAATAAGAGCATGGGCTGGGCCCCCGGTGCAAGTTACATTTTGGTTGTATAATTAAAAATAAGAGCATGGGCTCCGCCCGTGAATGCAAGTACCGTTGTTGATTAATGTAATACTATGTAATCAACCAGTATTCTTCACAACAAAAAACAATTGGTATATTCTAGTTCAAGACTTTTACTTAATATATATATATCATTAAAATTGTTTTAAATTGCGATCCACAAATGTAATTGTAGCTATAATACTACAGATTTTAAACTCAACACAATGATATTATAACCGCAATTTAAACTGCATTGATTGTATTTTGTTTATATTTTTCTGCAATATAAAGCATAGCCACAGATTTAGAAATATATATAATATATCAAAAACATCCATGAAGTTATATACGTAATGTTTGGTATTGTACTTGTTCAAACTCATGAGGGTGAGTGATACAGTATTAACTCAATAATTTCTGGGTCAACTTGAGTCTAAATTCTCATTCAAATAATAAATTACACATAAAGAGTACGGTTTAAGTGGACCCAAAGATGTTGCGTAGAATAAATTATAATTATAACGCCGAATCCTGGAATGCTAGCAGCAGGTGATCGAAGTTATTCAAGATTCAGGACTTCGTAATTATTTAGGAACCTGAAATAAATCAAATCACCAACCCAAAATAAACAAGGATAATAAACATATATCTCAAATTACCATAGACTAATTAACACTTCATTTTATTTCTATATTTGTCTTTTTTATCGCATCATGTAACATCACGAATATCATATTATTTTATTTATCTCTTATTATATATTATTAACTCCCGAGATATACTTAACATTTTTTCAAAATAAAATGCATTTCAGATTTTATTACCAAAAAATAAATTATTTATAATCTAGTACATTATATGGATGTAAAGTTTTCTTGATTATCGATTGAATGAGTTATCGAGTAAAGTAATAAAAATGTAATAACTATTATAATTGTACGTTAATTTTTATACATTTATTTTAATATTTTATTTTTATTATATCTTTTTCTATTACATTATTCAACGTATCAAATCTATTATATTACTTATTTTATTTATTTTTCTCTCAAAATGTATAATAAATATAAAAATATACTCCAAACATTTTTGAAAAGGTGTAGCGTTTAACCATACTATTACTAACATTGACGATTAAACAAAAAAAGATAAGTTTGTAATTAGCTAGTGAACAAATTACATTCATGGCTCTTTGGCTTAGAGCTGGTTGGGAAATTCAGTAAAAATATTTGACGGGCCGTTGATTTGAAGCTAATCTAATAGTGTTATTTTTATAACAAAATATTATTAAATTAGTGGTTACTTAGTTTGCTTTGTAGTGTTTGAATCTTGGATTTCCTGTTTTATTCATGGCTAGATATCATTTTTTTTTATAGGCAAATGTCATACGTTTGTAGGTTTTGAACCCACCCTCGATTTTAATACTTTTTTTGATATTTTTTTAGCTTATCAATCGAGTTACCTATAAAATTCAAATACAATTAAGCACGAAAGGAAAGTGCTTATAAACTTATATTAATTAGTAAGGGAGCTTCTACAATACAATAACACATTGAAGTGTTTTTTTTTTTATATTTGCTCTCTAAACCAATAAATTAATTAAAAAATTTATGAATTAAATTTATTTGTCAACTTTTGTATTTTAGGATAAATTATTTTTATAAAAAAACATCATTTAATTATTTACAAACAATATTCTAATTTTTACATTTTATCATAAAAAGTATTCAATACTCACTATAATGAGTAACAAAAATTTAAAAAAAAAAAAAAAGAATTTATCTCGCTGACACTTTAATAAATATTATTTAGTTATTATAATTTTTCAGAAATATATTTTCATAAAAAAATCATTTAATTATTAATATAAAAACCAAATATATCATTATACGTGAAACTTACGCCGTAGAATTTCTCAATTAGCAATACATTTATAAAGAAATAAAACAAAATATCGTAAAATAAGACAAAGTAATTTTATGAAAACTATGTTCTTTCTGGTACATAACATCTGTAGTTGCTGACATGTAACTTTCGAGACAGTATCTAAGTTAATTTCTATGAACCATTAAACTTTTGCCTATATATTTTAGAATACAGTTAATAGGAAAATCTTTATATCAATTAAAGTTTAATTAAATCCTTATATATTATAAGAGATATCCAATTTCAGGATGATAGTGTGAATCAATCCAAAAGAAGTAAGATTGTGTAGAAAAAAAGCATATACATATGCACATATAATATATTATATATCAGCACAATATATAAAAAAAATTAACAAAAATTCAGAAACCAATTAAAATGACATTGTCGTTTAGCATATGATAGAGAATGGATGGATGGTAGATCTAGCATTCCATAGTCCCAATTATATGATCATTCAATTAATGTAAACACAAATTATAAAAAAGAAGGCACAAAGTACATACTTATTATTATGCATTATCAAAAATTATATATATTTGATATTTAGGGTTTTAAAAGCTGATGGACTAGGGTTATATACTATGAATGAAAATACAATATGCAATAGTAGACATACCTTCAAAAGAACTTTATGGGATTTGATGAAATTTCCTTTTCTAGTAATCTTGATTGTTTTAGAAAATTTAAACAGTAAATTAAATACTGCAATACATAAATGATCTTGTGTACTTATTATACCTTATCATGATGTATGTGTTATTGTTAATCAAAAAACTATGTGATCAAAACAATTTCTGAAAAAAGCAACAAATTAATTTTAGAAAGTTAATATATACCTTTATATATCCTGAAGAAGAAGCCAAAAGAAACATAGAGAATATGTTTACCGCATAGCTGGTAAATTTGAGGTGTCTCCATTACTACTGGGCTTCAAAACATTTTTCTTTGTTCTTCGTTTTCTTCTTATAAGGGATCCCTCTAGCCTTAGCTTGAGAGTCTCTAACTTGGCGAAGGTAAAGTCTTATGGCGCCGCTAGCGAAAGGATTTGTCTCTGGTAACCCTCCATTTTCTTCATAAGCAGCTCTTAGTCTTCCAATGAGTGCATCAAGGCTTCCCCAAGCTTGTTTAAGAGGACAAGTACAAGGAGCAGGTGGTTCGACTTGACCAAAAAAAATACACCCTTGAACGTGCACTTTTGTTTTCCCAAACTGATCCAAATACCTAAGGAAATCAAGTACTTGATTTGAATTACACTGTGAAAGTGCAACAGGAGGCCTTTGGTTCCTTAAGTATTGACCAAAAGTGTTCCAAATCTCTCCTCTTTTGAGATTCATATCTACTCAAAGGCGGCGGCTGCTGCTGTGAGTGCTGAGGAGGATGATCTGCTGATGATCCTTCAGCTATATCTTTTCCTTTGGAGACATATCTTTTGTTACTGATTATTCATTTGGTGTGTTTTTTTTTAAGAAAAAAAGAAAGGAAAGGTTTTTCTTTGAGGGGGTGAATGAATAAGGTAATTGAATAGAAGTGGAAGAATATGATAAAAAAATAAAATTTAGAGATCACATCATAGAGATAGTGAGGGGACAAGATATGGGACCAATGATAGTGCTTTAGCCCTTCTTTTTCTTCCTTCCCTACATTATTCAATATACTTTAATTGTACTATATTAGCAATAACCATACTTTATTAATTTATAATTTTTTTACTATTGTTTTTATTAATTATTGTGCTTCCATCATCAAAGCTATCATTATTGGATAACTTAGCAGAATTAGCACTATGGCTAATAACTGTTTAGGTCGTGTTGCATTTTGGAGCTTGTTCACTACGCAATAGCAAATTTTGGGATTAAAAGTTAAACTTACATATAGCTTCCGTAACCTATGCTATAACTCATTGACAAGGTATAGAGAGTGTGTGGTGTTACATCTCTTTCAAATGGTCATCAAGCATAAAACTTTTTTATTAATCAGATTTACTATGTCAATTTTTACTACTAAAAGGAACTAAAGCCAAGATTAAACTCGCAAATCAATGCTTAATGGAAAATAAAATCGTCCTTTTATTTTGTGTGTTTCTTAAAAGAATAAATCTTATCTGTTCTGCAACTTTTTGGTTTTTGGGGTAAAAAATTGAGGGAATGATTTCAAGTTGAAAAAGGGTTATTGCTTGCATAATTGTTCAAAGTATCATAAACAGAAAATTTTATATGAATATGTTGTGTGTGTAGGATGGGGGCCAGTTCCGCAACATTTCAACACCTAGTAATTTCTGTTATAATCACAACTGGAAAATATATGTGAATTCGCACGAATATCCAGTTGTGTGGCCAACTTATATAAGATTGAAATTATAAAATAATTTTATTTTGTATTTTAAAACTTAATTTATATAAATGCCACTATTTTAAAATAAAATTTAATTTATATAAAATTATTTTAGTGCGTAAGCGTTTATTAAATACAATATTAATTAAGTATAAGCACTAGCGCTTTAAAAAAAAGCGCCAAAAATGACATTTTATAGCGCGTCTTTATAGCGCTTATTAAATACAAGCGCTGTTGGTATGATATTTTTAAAAAATAACGGAGGATACAACAGTGCTTTTTGACAAGCGCTTTTAAAAAAGCGCTGTAAAAGCTATTGATTTCACATAATTAAGTTCACCTATTAGAGCGCTTTTTGGAAAGCGCTGTAAAAAGGTTTTTAAAAAAAAAATAATTATTAAGGAGTCTTTTACAGCGCTTTTGGACAAGCGCTTAAAAAAGTCTGTTAAAAAAGCGCTGTAATTAGACTTTAAAAAATAAAATAAGGAGGTCTTTTACAGCGCTCTTTTAAAAAAACGCTGTAATAGGCTTTTAAAAGTAAAATAAGGAGGTCTTTTACAGCGCTCTTTAAAGAAGCGTTGGTAATAGCTTTTAAAAAATAAAATAAGGAGGTCTTTACACCTCTTAAAAAAAAGCGCTGTAATAGGCTTTTAAAAATAAAATAGAAAGGTTTTTTACAGCGCTTTTTAAAAAAGCGCTGTAATAGGCTTTTAAAAATAAAATAAGAAGGTCTTTTACAGCGCTTTTTAAAAAAAGCGCTGTAATAGGCTTTTAAAAAGTAAATAAAGAGGTCTTTTACAGCGCTCTTTAAAAAAAGCGCTGTAATAGGCTTTAAAAAAAATAAAATAAAGAAGGTCTTTTACAGCGCTTTTTAAAAAAAGCGCTGTTAATAGGCTTTTAAAAAATAAAATAAGAAGGTCTTTTACAGCGCTTTTTAAAAAAGGCTGTAATAGGCTTTTAAAAAGTAAAATAAGGAGGTCTTTTACAGCGCTCTTTAAAAAAAGCGCTGTAATAGGCTTTAAAAAAATAAAATAAGGTCTTTTACAGCGCTTTTTAAAAAAGCGCTGTAAATGGCTTTTAAAAAATAAAATAAGAAGGTCTTTTACAGCGCTTTTTAAAAAAAGCGCTGTAATAGGCTTTTAAAAAGTAAAATAAAGAGGTCTTTTACAGCGCTCTTTAAAAAAAGCGCTGTAATAGGCTTTTAAAAAATAAAATAAGAAGGTCTTTTACAGGCTTTTTAAAAAAAGCGCTGTAATAGGCTTTTAAAAAATAAAATAAGAAGGTCTTTTACAGCGCTTTTTAAAAAAAGCGCTGTAATAGGCTTTTAAAAAGTAAATAAGGAGGTCTTTACAGCGCTCTTTAAAAAAGCGCTGTAATAGGCTTTTAAAAAATAAAAAAGAAGGTCTTTTACAGCGCTTTTAAAAAAAGCGCTGTAATAGGCTTTTAAAAATAAAATAAGAAGGTCTTTACAGCGCTTTTTAAAAAAAGTGCTGTGATAGGCTTTTAAAAATAAAATATAACAGTAAATCGCTTCAGTTTTCCTTTTTATTACATAAACTTCACTACACTTCAGTGTCCTTCTCCTCTTCATTATCCTTTCATTGCGAACCCTAATGTCCTACGAACCATATTGTTAACCATCTCCACTGCAAATCATCTCCATATTTGTTACTATCCCTACGAACATTATTACATACTCTTCTCAATGAGAACCCTCTGTCCTACGAACCGTTCGTATTTCTGCGCATTCTCGCTGTTTCTTCTTAAACGAAACCGTAACCTTAATGACCGTAACCTTATGTGAAACTCTACGTATTTCTTCGCACTCTTCAGGTAATGATTCGTTTATTCATTTATTCTGGGTATATATATAATGTGTCTGTTAATGCGCTAATAATCACATTTATTGATAGTGTTTTACAAGTTTTTCCGAGCTCAAAATGGGTGCTACAGTGTCGAAGCAAAAATCAAATAAAATCACATGGATTCTAATAAAGGTTTGAAATGTATGGCTTTAAAATTTCAATTAACAATCAATCTACAAAATATTTATTGACTTATATGTTTTATTTATAGTACTCTCGTCAAACTAACAACATAGACCTGCGGATACTGTATATTACGATTTATGAAGGAGATTGTTGTTATAATCCCAGAAAGAGATCTAATTGAAATAAAGGGAATGCATATTACAGCGCTTTTTTTAAAAAGCGCCGAAAACTAATACAACAAGCAGGGCGTTTTTAGAAGAGATTTACAACGCTTTTTTTATGTTAAAAGAGCGCTGTTGTATCTTTTTACAGCGCTGGATACTACAGCGCTTAATTTTTTGAAAAAGCGCTGTAAATGGCTTAAAAAAAGCGCTGTGAAATACCATTTTTCGCGTAGTGATGGTTAGATCATTAATAATGTTTTATTTTATTTTTTGTTATAACTACTTATAAAGTTACACATATAATAGTCATGATTTGCGACTATGTAAAACTTTTTATACTAATAAAATAAAAATTAAACTCTTAAAATAAACAGAACACAATGCTAAGTTGTCTCACATATTGAAATACATTAAAACATGAAATTATCAAATTCAATGAAACATAAATAGAAAATACTACCTTAAGAGCCATAAAAGCATAAAACTATCATGACTAGGTGTTTTGATATAGATATCAACTTTATATATGTTCTTACAAATATTTTGGTAGAATTCATCAACGATGCTTCGTGATCAAAACTACGGTGTTTGAGTGAAATTGACACTACAAGAAAACTATTGTTACCAATGACAGATTTTATCTTTATCCACGGGAATATTGTATGTAACGTAAAATTACTCACGGATTATCTACAGATACGGGTTCATAGCTATTTCGCTCGTAGGAAAATATTTACCATAAACAAACAGTGGGATAAACTTACCTAAGGAATGTTCGTGGGTAGTATGACTGATCGAATCTCTGTAGGTAAAGTTACTCATAGATTTTCCTTTGGTAAAAACGTTGATACTTGGAAAAGTCACAAGTAACATTACTCACGAACACCGTACTAGTAGAATTTTACATTTTTAAGTTAGGTAAAATGTACATTTTAAATCAGTTCTCTGTCCGAGTTAATAGCAAACGAGTTAATAAACATGTTGTTTTTTAAGTTGTTTCATGAACCGACTTAACATAGCTTCGTCCTGTTAAGTCGGTCCAGTTAAACCGACTTAAACATCATAATTTCAGTTCAACAAGTTATATTTTTTAAGTTGGTTCTTTTTGATCAACTGACTTAGTAGATAAGGTTAGAAAATAATTATTTATTTTAATAAATTTCTCATTTTTATTATGCTCCTGCTTCATACATACATACAAATATTTCGTATTAAATTTCAAATCAAAATTTTGTACTTTCAACCACAATTTTATATAACCATCTAATAACCAAAATATACAATATCAGAAGTTCATACAAAATATAGAGTACAAAGAAGATGTCTCCCATTTCTGACTACTCTTGACAAGACGAAAAATGATTTAGATGTTCATTAACAAAATTACAAAATCACATTTAGCAATATTCAATAGACACATATTCAAGCACCGCCATTTTCTTTAATTAATTCTAAAATGAAATCCACACAACGTTCTTGAACTTCTTTAATTTGATCTGGATGAAATGATCTCGAGTCGTCAGATATCTGAACACAAAAAATACAATCAATATCGATTGAAACATAATTTATATCATACGAACATTAAAAAAAACACAATCAATAATAACTTGTAAAAAATTTACGTAATTGCATCCATGAATCAATAATTTCAGATGTTATAATGTTCAACATATGTAACATGACATAATAGCCACACTCGTAATTTGAAGCTTGTCTCTAACTCTAAAATTGAAATCACATAAATGTTAAATGCATAAAATTGTTATAATATTATAAATGAAGTTATTTATTTATAAACAACATACTATAGGAAAACTTCATGTTATCTTCGGTTTAACTCTCAAACCTAGCAACCTATAATAACCTTCGAAAGCTCTACAAAATAAAAATAATTATTAAAATTGTGTTATAAAACATATTATAATACTTATGAACAATATAAATAAATTAAATACTTACAAATCAACAATGTGGCATATTTTTTTATCTGACTTCTTTCCCAATGAACATATAAAGACTACATTAAGCTCATTAGGATTAATAATAAGCAATTACCAATGACGACTACACTAAACAATTAAATATATGTTATATTCAATTTTCTCTATTATAAGCGATAACTATAATAGAAAATACTTACTTTATGAGATAAGGTGTTAGGTAACAAGTTCTTTTTTCCTCGTACAACTTCTTTTGAATGTGGACTTGAGCATTAGTTGAATCATTTTCACTTTGGATGAAATTTGGATCAATAAATCTATACACTTCACTCATTCCTAAGTTAATACAACGACGATGTAGATATCTAAGATATGAAAATTAATTTTCATTATAAATGAAATTCATAATTTGACAAAATTTACAAATAAAACATACTTACATTAACCAAACTTATAAAATGGTGATGCATATCTCTTCTTTACCCATACACAACTCTATAATATATTTCAATGGAAGGAAAAAAAAAACTTGTTCCACCATGTTCCAATTTAAATTCTAGGCTTAATTGCAGTTTTAGTCCCCCTGTTTTAACTGAATCGCGAAAGTAGTCCCCTCCCCCATTTTGTTTCTCTCCAATTTTGGTCCCTCAAACAGAATTTTGGTCCAAAACTTGATGAAATTTCATTTTTTTTGCATTTACTTAAGCCACATAATGCCTCAAGATCTCATTTGCAACAATTGTATCTGAAATATATGATCATAAATAGTGTAGTACGACTTTAAAAAATGAAATTTCATCAAGTTTTAGACTAAAATTCTGTTTGGGAGACCAAAACTAGTGAGATACAAAATGGGGGGACTACTTTCGCGATTAAGCTAAAATAGAGGGACCAAAACTGCAGTTAAGCCTAAATTCTAAAGGCTTTGACATTTTCATTGTCATTATCATCAATTGTTCCACCGCCCGCCTGTCGTGTCTCATGCTCTGCCGCTTATGTTCGCTCCTCAAATGTTGCTATCTGTGCAGCTATCTCGTTAGAGTGCTGAGACAAAACATTGGTGCAACCTCTAGATGGACGAGAATCTAGGACTAGACTTACGACACCTGGTTTATAAAGCGAAGATCTATCTCCAGCACCATAAATACGCCTTTTATTCTTTCCCCTAACAGATTGGATCCACATGTCTAAGCGAGCTTCCGTATTAACCAATTGGCTACAACTACTAGATGTTTCTCCACCTTTGGAGGTCTACTGCAACTTACCTTGAAATATTTTCTGCTAAAATAGAAAATAATGTAACATAATCAAATTACTTTTACAAGAAATACAAATGAAAGGATGAATTATTTAATATTTCTTACATATGTTTTTTGTTTTTTGATTTTTCATCAATTCAAGAGTTGTCCTTCTTCTTAGTGTGAGTTTTTAAAAAGACCTCATCCAATATAGGGTCTCTATCTAACTCTTCAACCTTACAAAAAATAAAAAACAGATGAACTCTGAAAAAGATGAGAGCCACATTTCACCAGCAAAGGAAAACAACAAAATATTTCAACAAAATAGCTCTATGCATTTTGAAACAACAACACAATTAAACAGCAACACAACAAAACAAAACAAAACAAAAATAGCAAATAGCAGGTATGTCCTTGAGCCAAACATTAAATGGTTATACAGTGAAAACTTTGACATAGAAAGCGTACCATCTGAATGGTATGTTCAACAATGGATATAGATCTACCATTATGGACAGCTCCTCCTTTAGAAGAAGCACGATTTTTCTTAGCTCGATTTGATATCTCCTTATATGAAGGATCCATCCATATCTTCTCAAGATCATTCCAAACAGTTTCGCTCATCCAAGTTAGACATTTGCGCTTCTTTCTCACTTGCATCAACATATCAGAAAGACGCATTGATCCTTTTGTATTGAAGATATTTTTAATCTGAAAATTATGCTCAAGAAACCAAGCAATTTTCTCTTGCAACATTACATTACAAATAAGTTATAATGTATTAATTAGTATCCATATAATAATTGAACTCATTAACAAGATATATAACATAATCTTACCCTGAATTTATCGAACCAACGTTCCAAAGTTAATTATGGGATTGCTCCCCAGCTAGGATACAGGTCAACCCTACATGATAACCATCTGCAAACAAATTTAAAACAACATAAAATTTGAAAGAAAAAAAATTGAAACAATCTGGGTGGTAACCATCCATATTTTGAAGGACAAACAAATAATTGAGGAGAGATGGAATTGATTAACATAATGTAATTTTACATATCAATTACATTACCACTCATTATTTTTACATCAATTATTTGTAATTTTTTTATATAAAAAAAGAAAATAATAAACAAAACTTTACTTTCATTTTACCCACGGACAATCTGTAGATAACCTAACATTATTCTCTTCATTCAGTGGTAAAAAAAATACGAAGAAATTTTGACCACATAAAGTTGAATTGAATTCTTTTAAACTTTACCCATAGATTTTTTTATTTTTACCTACAAATTAACCGTGGAATCCAATTAAAAAAAATTAGTTAACTCAATAACAAGTTTACTCATGGTTTTCCCGTAGATATTAAATAATTTACCATGAACTGACATCCGTGGGTAATTTTTTGTAGGTATACAAATCTTTTCTTGTAATGTGAACTCCTCTTTCTTCTCAATATGTAGTCACACATCTCTGATAACTTCTCTTTTTCTTTTGTATTAGAGTATTTGTTATCCCCATGTGATCTTTAGTGCTTTGATTGCCTCTCCTTCTAGTAACTATGCCAATAGTTTTTTTCCTTGTCATATCATTCGGCCTTTTACTCGTGTATTGGACTTTTAACTCGAATATGGGCCTTAAAGGATGCAAATCCTAAAACTAAGTTTCTTATGCATTTGCATCCCATTCCACAACTCCTTAAGCATGAGGACTTATTTTTTAAGAAAAAAAATCTTAAGTATATGATCATCAAATCATGAGTGTTTTTTGCGCATCCTAGTTTCTATGGGAAACGTCCCTTTGTTCGCTCTTTTGTGCCAGACATGTAGCCCTCTTAGGTGCAACTATTTTTGTCCTGAGCCATAGTGATGGTTATTAAGACTCCATCTAGATATAAGGCTATACAACTTCCCTTTTGTTCTCAACTTGACAGGCTAACAGATAGACATATATTGTCGTTATTATTTTCTTGAGCCACCAAAAGCTACAAACATTTCCTGTTAGAACCATCTTCTTTTATATTGCAGGTGTGACACTTATATGAGGAGCGTTTGACAACATCAAATGTTCCTATTGATGCCAAACATTTTGACTCTTCATAGTAAAATAGGGCTTGGTGTCGTGTTCTTAACCCTCTATTTAAAGGTTTTATCATCAATATGCTTTTCCCATTCTTTTTAATGTTGGTCTACATAAAAATAGGTTCACTTCTAATAAGTATGACATATATATGATTCTTTGCCTCTGATATGTATGACAGGTATATGATTGTCTGCTTCTTATAACTTTAACAAACATTTGATCATCTAGCTTAGATGGAAAGTCACCGCTCCAATATAAAGTCAATGCTCTAATAAAAAGTCAACTCTATGTAGAAGACAAATTGATGTGCATCCTTTGCTCAACACTCTAAATCCGTTATTTGTATGAAGGTCTAAGTGACATACTCTAATCACTATACCCTATACTATTTATGTCTCTATATCAAGATGCACATAATCAATTACAAGGACTATTTTTGGACAAAACTTTATGGCGAATACATATGTGAAGATTTGATACAAAACTTCATGATACATGTTGATTTCATAATATCAAGACAACGACCAAACACCCTAAAGTTTCTCTATAAAAATACGAGCAACCTTATTTGATAGACACAACAACAATGCGCTACAATAAGCACAATACAACCATATTTGCACTCTTTCTCTATTCTTTGTTTTGTCTAAGTGCTAAGAAACAATACATGTGAATACAACACTGTAAACACCCTCTTGTGAAAGTATCAAGAAAACCCTTAAACTCACTCTTTTTTAACCTAGCCCAAGCATTCGTCAACAAAACACAATCAGTTTGACTACCAGGTATTCAGCGGAAGTGTCATTTAGTTGGTGAATTGGTAGATTAAATCTTTTTGGTTGAAGGGACTGGGTATACCTATCGTGTTGGTGGTGAATCAGGATAAACTGGTTGTATTGTTCTATGTTTCTGTTTTATGTGCTCTAGTTACATCACTTGATTAGAAAGATAGGTTATTGCTAAAATACGGTCTCAAAGTTGAGTACTTAATTATATTTGAGAAAATATATGTGTTATTATGACTAAATTTGTTGATGAAGTTACCGGTAGAAACATTAACAAGCCTTCTCTATTTGATGGAGAAAGATTCGAGTATTAGAAAGATAGGTTCAAAAGTTTCTACATCTCACATGATTTTGAACTCTGGGACATAGTCGAAGATGGCTATGATACTCCAGAAGATGTTGCTACTGTTGAAATATCCAGAAAATATCTCAATGATGATCAAAAGAAACAATACAAGATGCATCATAAAACAAGAACTTTCATGATGAATGTTACCGCCTTCAAAGTGTTCCTAAAATGCAAAAACAAAAAACAGCAAAAAGTATATTTGATGCTCTGGCTATCAACTATGAAGGAAATAAGCAAGTACAAGAAGCTAAGGCAAATCTACTTGTCAGGAAATATGAACTCTTTTAGATGGAAGAAGATAAAGACATTGAGAAAATATTTTCTAGGTTCCAAATGTTGATCTCTTGATTGAAGGTTAACTAAAAGAGTTATTGTAAGATCTCCATTTTTCCCATTATTAATAGTTAATGAGATGTATTTTTCATCATCTAATTTTATTATGTAATTACTAGATTTAATATTAATTTTAATTATTATTTTTGGAGTACATATATTCCTATTTAATTTGACTCTATATGTCGCTAATTTTGGTTAAAAATAAAATAAAAATATAAACTGAATAATGTGTCCTTATAACTTAATTGAAATAATGCTAATAAATTAATAATAATAATAATAATAATGACATGATTTTTTTTTTCTGTTAAAAAAATCATGTTATATGGTTGAGCCCCATGTGTCAATAGGGAGTATAAAATCCTAATTAGGTTAACAAATAAGTTAAAATAAAAAAAATAATAAAAAACAAGAAGAGAAAGGTCACACACGTTGTACACAGAGAAGTAGTGAGGAAATAGAAAAGAAAAGGAAATATATTGGTTCTGGTAGTGGTGTAGCCAACTTACTCTGATTTCGCTCAAAAATTAGTACATGATTCATACCTTGTTGTTTTGAGTTTTGAAAACTGTTTTGAAAATCAATTTATGTCACTGAATATATTACAAGGTTGAGACATGGACTAAGTCGCTCTCTTTAAGACATTTCGCGGCACTGCCCAAATTATGCAAAACAGACAAACAACCACGAAGTCCCCAAGATAAAACAACTCAGATTCACTATATCGGAGTTCCACTGCACTGTAAGCAGATATGTTCACATCATAGAGTCTAGCATGTCAAAAATTAAAATCACACAACATGTAAGCCGAATGAGACATTTTATTGATTTTAACATTCAAACAAAATGAGACATATTAAATATCAATATTTAATTTAAATATGTCATGAGTGACGTACCTTAATAAGTTATCTTTTGAATGTTATAGAAGTGAGCCTCCACGAATCTTTTATCGGTCATATGATACTCTGATACTTGAGGTAGCATCTCACAACATACTTTTTATCCTCAACTTTCTCAGTATCATAATTTTTTTCTTCAGAGCATTCCAAACATCTATATCAATATTGTTGGAACTGTAATAGTCATATAGATCATCAGCAAGTCCATTAAGAATAATTCTTATCATTATTCTCCCATCGGTTAATTCTTTAGCTTTCTTATCCTTTTCTGTTTGACTCACTGAAACAGTTTATTGAAATTAGAGGCACCAGAACCAGATCTAGTAATCTCTTTGGTTGACATGGCAGAAAAAAAGTCTTAAAATATTTATTTTTGACCGAATATATTATTGGGTTGAGTCACGGACTAGGTCGTGCTCTTTAAAATATTTCGCGGTATTGTCCAAATTTTTCAATGCAGACTATCAACGACGAATTCCCCGTGATAAAACAGCTCAGATTCACTGTATCAGAGTTCCACTGCACTTTAGAAAATTGTTCTGGAATTACACCTTCTATATGGCGGTTATAGTCATTCTTAATATGACGATTAAAGTCACGCGCAATATGGTACTATGACCACTCATAAATCAAAAGGACTACGGCACAAAAAAAAACCACTCTAAAAGACTACGCCACACAAACCGCTACAAAAGACTACGACATAAAAACCACTCATAGTGGTATTATGACCACTAAAAAATCGAAGGAACTACGACATAAAAACCGCTCTAAAAGGAAAGTGGTATTAGGACCACTCAAAAATTGACGGAACTACGGCATAACAACCACTCTAAAAATCGATAGTACTACGGTACAAAACCTCTCTAAAAATCAAAGAAACAACGACATAACAACCGCTCTAAAAATCGAAGGGACTACAATATAACAACTGCTCTAAAAATCGAAGGGATTATGACATAACAACTGCTTAAAAAATTAAAGGGACAATGATACAAAACCACTCATAAATATCGAAAGGACAGAAAGAAAGGGGAGAAATGGATCGAAAATAAGTCGAGTAGAATAGGTAAGGAAAAAAGAGAAAGTTGGAAATACATCTAACTTTAGTGTACTTTTCACAAGAGTTTGGAACTCATTATTAGTGATGAAAGCAAACCAACATATGTTTTATATCCAATGTGGGACTTTAGTATTTATAGAGTTGAAAACTACTCAAAATATGAGAGTTTTCCAATGTGAGACTTTAACAATTTTTAAATTCACACATTAACATACTCTATGAGGGTAAAATTTTATGTTTGATAGTTTGATTGTTGAAGAAATTTTTAGAAACCTTATTGATGTTAAAAATAATGATTTTTTCAAAAAAATAATAAATGTGTTGAAAGTTGTTGTTATAGTTATCTCTTTTAGAAAGATAAAGTTATGAGTTTTATGAGATAATTGTGTGGATGTTGATTTATAAAATAATAATAATAATAATAATAATAATAAATAATAATAATAATAATAATAATTTGGTTGTTTTAAGAGGGTTTGTCTAAATCTTAAATTAAACTCAAACTTTATTTGAGGAGTTAGTAGTTGAAAGACAATTAAATGCTAAGTTAATTATTACTTTTTTGAAGGTGTGAACCGAGCTGAACAAGAGTTTGTGGCACATAATTCTATAAACAACTTTGGTAAAGGTAAGAGCATCACTACATTCGCTTTTCTACTTGAATTATATGTGATATAAATGTATTGTAATGTTATGTATTGGTTTTGTTTGTGCGTTATCTTTAAAATATGTTTATGAATGATATTTTGAGATTTATCAATTTGTGTATTTTGATTTGTATCGGGTGATTATTCAAGGTGACGACTTTGTGTCTAAACTAAGTTGATTTAGGATAGTTTAATGGTTTTGAACGCTCTGTTTGAGTGATCTATTTTGTTACTAACTAAATAATGATATTCATGCATGCATTGGTGGCTTGAACCTAGTCACAAGTATGTGACGGTAGTTTATTGCAAAGGCAACATGTTTGAGAAAAATACTCAACGGTGGGTACTGAACATGAAACTCTGAAGAACATTTGTCTAACGGTGGGACATTATCCAATGGTGGGACTTTTTGCTCTACAGGATGGTGATATTTTGGAATCATGCATTGACATATAGTCTAACAAATAGGATTTGTGTAATTTGTTTAATTGGTATCTTTGATGCTTTTTATTTTAATTGTTAAATGAAGTATATACTTTAGTTATATTTTTCTATAATAATTATATATGCATGTCTATTTGATCCATTTTTGTTATTTGGAGATGACTCTTACATTTGACAAGTGACCTCCTCAATTTGCTTTCGCACCCGGAGGAGTTTTCTGATGAATAAATGGAACATTTCTTTTATTTTCTAGGATGGGTAGTGGTGGTCAGCTTTAGGGACTTTATTTGTGTTAGACTTTAGTTTATACCTTTTATTACTTTTCTATTTTGGTATGACATTTTTTAATCATAAAACTTGAGTTTTCACTTATCTGATTCAGATACTTGAGGATTTTTAATTAATTATCAATTAGTTGTTTGAATTTATATGTGTAATTGTGCATTTTGTTTGCACAAGAATTAAAATATTTTCAACAAAAAAAAAGGGAATGCATTTTAAACATAGTGTTTTGAGATAATGTTCCAAAAAGTGGGATGTTACATTCTGGTATCAGAGCAGTTCAGTCTTATCCGGACTGTGAGTTGGATGTCTCAAGTTTACCAGTGTCGAGTTTTAGGGTAGTTGTAGTGAGTCTTTTATGATTTTGCGTTATCTACTAGTATGAGTGTGGTAATTAGAGTTGTCTCTTACTCGTGTTGAGTACGGACGATATCTTTCTTCATTTCGAGATTGAAGTCTAGCACTAAATAGATTGTGTGTTGCAGGATATAATGCCTTTGAGATGTATTTCTTGTGTTAGTGTTGCCACTAATGGGATTAATGAATCAGGGATGGCTTAAATGTCTAAGGGTATGGCACAGATGGCTGTTGTTATCGCTGCCCAGAATGAACGTGACTTGCGAAGAGATGAAAGGGAATAAAGAGTCGTTGAATCTAGAGGTTTGGAAGATTTCCGTAGGCGTGACCCTCCCAAGTTCCATGGAGATGTTGACCCCGAAAAAGCTGACAAGTGGCTACAGGAAGTAGAAAAGATCTTTGAAGTAATTGGATGCCCACCTGGGTTGAAAGTGAGTTATGCCATTTATCTGTACTTGGAGATGCTAAGTATTGCTGGAGGAGCATCAAATTGATGATGAAAGCTACTCAAGAAGAGATTAACTAGGAATCTTTTCAGATGAAATTTTTGGATAAGTATTTTCTAGCTAGCGCTAGAAAAAAGTTGGGTGATGATTTTCTAAAAATATGTCAAGGTGGTATGACTGTGGGGGTATACGCGGCGAAATTTGAATCATTGTCATGATATTTCAAATTTCTTCGTCAAACGGTTGATGAAGACTTCTTGTGTCACCATTTCCAAAATGGGCTAAGATATAAAATTCAAGATTTTGTACTTCCCTTGGGAATCAAATTATCCCAACCTCTAGTAGAAAAGTGTAGAGAGATTGAGGCTATGAAAAACCGCATGATGAATCGAAGAAATAACAGTAACTTTGCAGGACCAGTCCTTTCGAACAATCAAAATTGTAGTCATGGTCAACCCAGGAAAAATTTGTATCATCGTTCCCAGGAAACTAATCAGGGACAATATCATCCTACGATTCCAGGCTCGAAAGATAAAGGGAAGGCAATGGGAACTAAGCCATATTGCTATCGTTGTAGGGACCCATGACATCTTGTTGATAAGTGTATTTGAGCTTTAGTGGAGGCAACTAAAGTCGCATGCCCAACCGCTCAAGGGATACTTTACCATATGAACGGTCGAGGGATCTCTCGTCCGAACGAATCCTTTCAAGGGGAGTACAAAATCTCAGGTAACATTCTAATCGTTCTTTTTTACTCTAGTGCAATGCATTCATTAATTTATATGGATTGTGTGAACCTATTGAAGTTGTATATCACAACTTTATTGTTTGATTTGTCTGTTACTATTGCTGCTAATAACACTTTAACTACGAACACAACTAGTATGTATTGTTCTATAGTTGTGTTGGGTAGGAAGTTTCTTGTGAATCTCATTTGTCTGCCTCTTACAAACCTTGATGTTATCTTCGGTATGGATTGGTTGTCATACCATTTTATTTTGTTAGACTGTGTTCGTAAAACTGTAATTTTTCTCGACCTAGAGCTTTCTAAATTTCTAGCCAAACATGAAGTCAGTTAAGGAAGGAGATATGGAGATTTAATCCTTAGCTAATGTGGAAGTCACACATAATGCCAAGATAGAGGATATGCTAGTGGTTAAAGATTTCTCAGATGTGTTTCATACGGATGTACCTGGACTACCCCCAGTGTGAGAGACTGAGTTTTCTATCGAATTACACCAGGTATTGGACCCATCTCAATTGCACCCTATCGGATGTCGCCCTCCAAGTTGGCTTAACTTAAGGAACAACTTGAAGAATTAATGTCGAAACAATTTATTCGATCAAGTGTTTCACGACCTTGTGTAGATTATAAGCAACTCAACAAGGCCACTATTAAGAATCAATACCCATTTTCGCGCATCGATGACCTTATGGATCAACTTTGAAGGGCTATGGTATTCTCCAAGATAGATTTGAAATCTTGGCATCATAAAATTCGAGTTAAGGTAAAAGACATTCCCAAGACTGCATTTAGATCTTGTTACGGATAATATGAGTATCTTGTACTGCCATTCGGAGTGACTAATGCACTTGCAGTATTTACGGACTACATGAATTGTATCTTCCACCCATTTTTGGACAAGTTTGTAGTGGTATTTATATATGACATTCTCATTTATTCGAGAAGTCAAGCGAAGCATGAGGAGCACTTACATCAAGTTTTGTCAGTGTTGCATGAGAGACAATTGTATGTCAACCTATCAAAATGTGAATATTGGTTGGAGGAAGTTAATTTTTTGGGGCATGTGATCTCGAATGAGGGAATTGATGTCGACCCATCCAAGGTAAGGGCAGTTGTGGATTGGAAACAGCCAGGGACTATTACAGACATTAGAAGTTTTGTTGGATTATTCGGTTATTATCGGTGATTTATTAAAGGTTTTGCTAAGATTGTATCCCCATTAATCCAACTTATAAGAAATGACCAACCGTTTGCGTGGACAGAGGAGTCTGAGGCGAGTTTTAGACTGTTAAAGGAATGTTTGATGACCTCGTCGATGCTAGTTATGTCACAACCAGATGAACCCTATGAAGTTTATTGTGATGCCTCTCATCAAGGATTGGGAAGTGTCCTCATGTAGAATAAGAAGGAAATAGCCTATGCATCACAACAACTGAAAATACATGGAAATAACTATCCCATACACAATTTAGAATTGGCTGCTATAATTTTTTCCCTAAAAATTTGGAGACACCACGTGTATGGAGGTACATTTACAATTTTTAGTGACCACAAGAGTTTGAAATATCTGTTTGATCGAAAAGAGCTTAATATGAGGCAAAGAATGTCGATGGAGGCGCTAAAGGATTACGATTTTAGTTTGCAATATCACCCAGGAAAGACTAATGTAGTAGTGGATGCCTTAAGTAGACAAAATGTCCTTGTATCCTCATTAATGGTAAAGGAACAAGAACTACTAGAGAAATTTGGTGATCTGAACTTGGATGTGGAGTTTTCACCAAGAGATTTAAAGCTTAGCATGATCACCATCTCTAATGGACTAATTGAGGACATTCAAAAATATAAATTTGATGATGAACTACTTCAGAATACGAGGCAGTTAATGGTGCAAGGAAAGGCACCGGAATTCAAAGGTAGACCACACAATATTTTGCATTGCAACAAACGCATTTGCGTTCCGACAATGGACAAGATAAAGGAGTTTATTCTAGAGGAGGCACACAAGAGTAAATTGAGTTTTCACTCAAGATGTGCCAAGATTTAAAGTGAAACTATTGGTGTCCCGGAATGAAGAAACAGGTGGTCGAGTTTGTGGCAGTTTGTCTGACATGTCAGAAAGCTAAGATAGATCATCAGATACCCGCGTGAATGTTGCAATCCTTATACGTGCCTAAATGGAAATGGGACAATATTCCCATGGATTTCATTATAAGATTACCCAAGACGCATAGGAAGAATGATCCGATTTGGGTGATAGTTGATCGTCTAACTAAGTCAGCTCATTTCCTACCCGTAAGGACCACCCATAATGTGACTAAGTTGACATAGATTTACATTGCAGAGATTGTGAGACTTCATGGAGTTCCTTCTAGCATCATCTATATCGAAATCCAAAGTTTACCTCTCACTTTTTGGAAGCTTTGCATGAAACATTGGGGGCATAGTTGAGACTAAGCTCTGCTTATCACCCGCAGACTGACGGACAAACAGATAGAACCAATCAAACCTTAGAGGATATTTTAAGAGCTTGTGTCTTGGATGTTTACCGCTATTTGAGACTAAGAGATATTTTTCCTTCTATGGGAATCAAACCCGGGACCTAGCGGATAAGTACCATCGTCCACTCATTCCCACTACCAAAAGGTCAAACTCTTACAGTTATCATGGTAACAACGCCTCATAGTCTCTTGGTTTTCTTTTAATACTCCAACTCTTTCGTTATCTAGAGGATACTTAAGGGTGAGATGTAGGATGGAGAGTACGACACCAAGGGCATTTAAGGATGTTCATTCAATAATGACATTATATGATGATGGAGTATTGGCGACTAAATAACGAACCTGTTTCTCCTTGGTTCCTGGTCTTGTTATTGGGTCTTTTACTTGGGTATCGAGTCTCTAGCTTAGATATGGGACTAACAGGAAGTAAATCCCAAAACTAAGTTCTTTGTGCATTTTCAATATACATATAAATCATTATGAAAATAAGAGTACTCTACCTATCTATGCAACTTAATTTTTTTTATGATTTTACACAAATTGTGAATATCTTTGACAAGTTCCAAGCTATGAGAGCTTTTTTTTAAAAAAAGAACAAACTATGAGAGATGAAAACTTATAAAATATGAGTACATATGTTTCCCTTTATTTGTTATACATGTAAACAAAGTGATTGAAGATAAGACTAAAACATAGTTGTAGAGAGAATCTATACATAATTGGTTAGATAAAATTTATTAAATGTTCAATCTCATAGGTGACAGCTTATGTAACAACATCTATTTTTATTTAAATAATTAGGACCTATGTTTTATTTACTTTGGTTTGGCCATTACCTCGATGAGGATTGTTTCTTGCACGATTAATTGTTAGTTGATACAATTTTTAGCTTAAAGTATTTGATTATTTTAGAGTTTATAGAAATTTGTATTGATTGGTTCATTAAAAAGTGGGCCAAAGAAATAATTGGGCTATTGGACAGTAAATTGCTTTAGTGAGACCGAACTCATATATATGAGTGTTCTTGCATGAGAATGTCTTGATCCATTCATTTATTGCTCTCACATGCCTATTTTTTCCTTCAAAACACACTTTGATGACATTTGAGTGTGTTGTCTTTAAATAACTGAGCTTATTGATGGCTTTGATATTATTGTCTCAACTACAATTAACAGAAGAAAAAATTAATCTCTGTCCTTCTTAAACATGTTCACTCTTACCCTCTCTCTCTCTCCAACTTAATTTAAATTTTGAATGAGAGATTAAAAATGAAATTTTTGTAATTATTTTGTGCTTCAATACAATTAAGAGAGAACAAAAAAATTCATCCTTTCTTCCTCTATGGCTCACGCCATTCTCTCTCACCTTGACCAAGACTTAATTTTCTTACAATGTTAGACAAAAGTATTATTGACAATAATGTGAGAACAAAATTGGTTTAAAATACAAAAGATCCTACTTGTGTTGATGATAATAAAATTAGTTTTTGGGAACAATTTTAGTCTCTAAAGTTTTATTTAAAGTGTGCAGTTCCAAGACCACAAAACTATGAAGGATATTAAAGTATATCCTCTGATAATTAGTCATAAAGACATGGAAAATTGCACATTCAAAACTAGTGAAAAAATGCATCTGATGATACAAGCATTAGAATGCCTCTGTCTCTGCCTCTGCCTTTGATGGTACAAGAAGGTTTTTCCAAGACTACCTCAGTTCCTGATTCAATATGCTTTCAGTGCAGCTGCTAAAGTCTACTTCTAGTTAAGGAAAACAGACTTTGGGAAAGTTTGTCTCTGATGAAGCAAACCAGACTCAGCTAAGTTTGTCTCTGATGAAGCAAGTAAGACTTTACTAAGTCTACCTTTGATGAAGCAAGCAAACTTCTCCATAAACTTCCTCTAACTAGTTGCCTTTGATGAATTTCCTCTAGAGATGAAGCAAGCATCTGACTTCCTCTACCTCTAATAAACCCAACTGGATTATGTTCCTTAGCCTTTGACACACAAGCATAACAAGAATTCTTAGGTCTCTAACTCTAACAAGAGTAACAAGAATTCTTCTACCTATGTCTCTAATAATCTCATTAAGCGTTTGACTATAAACTATTATGTATCTTATGGAAAAGTCAATGCTCTAAAAAAGTCAACAACCAGAAAATGTTATGTTCTGAAAAATTCAACGCACAGGAAAAGTCAATGTTTGGAAAAAGTCAATGCCTCTAGTAAAAGTAAACGCTCTGACAAAATTATGTATTTAGTTATTCCATGCCTCTCATCAATTAATATTGCTTCTAGTCATTGGATGTAGTCAAGAAATCATGCCTATGTTGTTCATGCATCTAATTGTTCTTGTTTTTGGTCGAGTAATTATGTCTCTGGTTACTCCATGTCTCTGGTCAAATAAACATGTTTCTGGTATTCGTGTTTTTGGTCAAGAAATCATGATTCTAGTGTTCATGCCTCTGGTCAAGAAATTATGCTTCAAATGTTCTTGTCTTTGGTCAATACATCATGATTCTGGTGTTCTTGCCTCTAGTCAAGAAATTATGCTTCTAATGTTCTTGCCTTTGGTCAAGAAATCATGATTTTGGTGTTCTTGCCTCTTGTCAAGAAATTCTACCTCTGATTGTTTTGTGCCTCTGGTCCAATAGTTATGCATCATCTGAACTTAATTCAAATACATGAAGAAATTCTGAGTTTCAACTTGAGCTCAACGGCCATATGTATTTTCAAACAAATCAATTTCCAAAAACAATGAAGCATCGTGCTGGAAGAAAACAAGACCATACAATCATACCTTGAATGGCAACAAGTTGAAGTCTTTCATCATAACAAAGGTTGGAGGATGCACTCAAGCGTCCTTGATTAAAATCAAGACAAAATCCAACAATGCTTCAAATGGATATATCAAACAGAATCAATCATTTGATCATCACCCTCTAGAAAGAAGCAAGCATGAGAGTACATTGAATGTGCATTCTTATGATGGGACAAATCTCTTCATCTATGTGATCCATAGATGATATATTTGAAATGATTATGAAACAAGATTATCCTCAAAGAAGCCTGAACTACAAATAAAGGACCAAAACTCTTTCATGAAAGATCATCATCTAATCCATCTACTAGTGAAGTTTTGTAGAACAAATGAGTTCAAATATCTCATCATCTGGTCAAACTCGTGGACATATGAGAACCTAAAAAGATTTGTTTTGGAAACCTCTTACTACAAGGTCTGAACCATCCCTTTACCTTCTAAAGGAGAAAATCGTTTCCTCTAATGTATATCATGTTTGACTCATCATATGAGACTCACATCTATGAAATGAAAGCACTAGAACAAATGATTGCATCAGTTGATTTAGAAGAAAGAATTATCATAACCAAGCTAACTTTACATTTGGTTAAAAGATCATCTTAAAGAAAATCAGAAAAACTCTTGTAAGAAAGAGTACGGACAAATTTGCAAAAGCATCCTTGTTTGTCACAGGTCAGGTACTGTGCAATTTATTTCAATCAATTCATTGTATACTTGTTTGTTTTATTTGATTTGTTTTACCTCATTATCCTATCATTTGTCCTTGTGTGTCTAAGAAATAGCTTTACTATATTTTTATTGTGTTTGTGCAGTCTTTTCTTATTCTTGTGATACGTATCTTCTATCTTGGTACGTGTTGTCTTGTCCTTGATCGTATCGCCTGTGTTCTTTTAGAAAATTGTTATTAGCTTACTTTCTTTAAAACCTAAGTTTTGATTTCTATTAGTGCAAATATGGTTTTAGCTACAATTATCTAGTTAATATTTTGAGGATAACAAAACTAAACAAATAAAAAACAATTATCCTCTAACTGTATTTTCTAAATGTGTAGATTAAGTTAGAAAATAAATATTTATATTAATGACTATCTATTTTAGGTAGCATAAACTACAAGTAAATTAGAGATAATAGTATAAGTGTTTCTAAACACAAAGAATATTATCACCTAATAAACAATTATGTCTACTAATAGAGCAAACCGTAATATAGCAATAAGACGTATTGCATTATGTAGTTCAAGTCAAAGTGCTACAAGTATGCATTCTAATATAAGTTAGATCCTCTGATGATTTGATTAAGACAAAAGAACAACAAGACTTCATGCGCCTCTAGTGATGTGATTCGATTGACTCCGACAATGCAAGAAATGCTCTAGTGACTTTGAAATTTATGATATGTTATATTTTAGTTGCCTGTGTTGAACGCAATTATGCTTTATTCATCTTCCTCTAATAATCACATCATCACATCAAGCAACTAGTTGTCTGGCTAATTTATGATGTATGCTCTGAAAGAAGTCAACACTATGATGAAAGTAAACGCTCTAAAGAAGACAAAACATTTGTGCATCCTCTAAAGAACATCCTAAATTTGATGCTTGTTTGAAGTTCTTTAAGACGTGCTTTGATCTTCGTATCCTCTGCTTCCATGTCTTCATACCAAGATATGAAAAATCATTCATGAAGAAATCAATGGATACATATTAAAGATTGATTTGTCTTAAATGGTGATTGGAGATCTCCAACGGTGATACTCTCAATGGACACTTATTCCCTCTATTTAAGAAGAACTTGTTCATTAAATAGAGAGCGTGAGTAAGAATGAAAAAGGCAATATGTTAAGAAGAAATTCTGAAGAAGAAAAAGAAACAAGAACACGTCAAAGGAAAAGTATGAAAGGCAAATTCTCTCAATAGAGAGTTATTAAAACTAATGTAACTTGGTCAAAGTGTTCTCACACAAACTAGAACTTATGTAAATCAACCCGACAGTGGCAAAAATATTTCACCCCTAAGAGGTGCCTGAAATGGTACAACGAAACTCATGAACCTCAACGACAAGTTGTCAAAAAGTTGAAGAAGGTTCTAACAATGACAATTTGGAGATGATAGAGAAAAATACTCAAAGTCTGAAAAGACAGAGTAAAGAATACTTGTAAGCTATTAATTGAAATAATGGATTACGTCATCAACTGTACTAAGGCAAAATCTCTCTGTAATTGGAGGACTTAATGTAGCAATAATATGTTGTGAACTAGTATAGAAATACTTGTGTTTCTTTTATCTCTTCATATTTCTCTCATCTTATTTCTTTATGATTCAACACTATTTTGACTAAATTTGTTTTATAAAAGTAAGTTGAATTTTTTGATGAAGAACGGTTTTATAGAAGTCAATCGAAATACCTTTTAAAAATGATAAAGACACAATTCGAAACCCTCATTTCTTGTGTTTTTCAATATCTTCAATTGGTATAGAACTCGGTCTATTCAGATTACAAAAATTAAAATTTTACATTGAAAATAATAAATCTTAATATTTTAAAAATTAAATACACAATTTTCAATACACTTTAGAATATAAAATTTCATCTATAAATGTTTAACAAATGTTTGAAAAGCACGTGGTAGCATTTCTCTTAAAAAAGAATTTAAATGTTCGGAAAAGTTTTTTTTTTTTTTTCATTTCGCTTAAATGGGATTTTTTTTAGGGGTACAAAATTTGTGTTGAATAGCAAAGATTGTTCGGTTGTGTGAGAAAATAGAACTTTCGCAAAGCAAAGCAAAGCGTGGTCACATACTTGCTCTCGAAACTCACTGATTTCAATGTCAAAGTCATGCAAGGGTTTAGCCATGGAGCTGGTGAAGTGTCTAAGCGATTCTGATTGTCTTAAGGTTGAGAAGAGATCCTACAGGGATTGTGCTAAAGAGAAGATTCCATCAATACCCAGTGAGTGTGTCGGATTGAGAGAAACCTATTTCAATTGCAAGAGAGGACAGGCAAGTATCTTTTCAGTTTTCTATACCTTTTTCTCATCACCCTATTGCTTCCATTTTTCTGATTTCAAATGCATACAAATTTGGTTCTTATTTTTTTTAATAATAAAAACAAAAATATTGTTATTTTTTATCCAGTGATATATTGTTATTAACGTTTATTTTATGCATCAATTACTGGCGGAATTGACATCTTTTAATGTTGAATTGTTTGTAATTGAACATATGGATTTGCTATTCTGCCATCTCATGTGGAATTTCATGGACACGTTTGCACACATTTAAAAATAATTTAATACCATGATAAGGCATCATTTCCTTTCATATTGCAATCTAGTTTGTTCAAACTAGTTTGAAATTGAAATTGAAATCATTGAGATGAGTAATCCAGGGAGATAGGATCTTACAATCATTTGGGTTTCAGAAGTACAGTGAATTATTATTAGATAATGACTAATTGTTGGGGTACAAAAGATTGTGCGATTAATTATTTACCTTTTGAACTTTCAAGTTCCCTGTTGCTTGAGCTTTTGAAGTAGGGTAGGGGAAAGACAGAAGGAGGATATGCTTTTTCATGTTGTGGGTTAAGAAATTAGCCCAAAGTGAAATACTCTTCAAAAATTAGTAGCCTTCTTCGTCATTTGGTTCCCTCAAATGTGAAATTTTAAGCAGTTTTGTTGAAGTCTTTTGATGGTTTGAGTTGTTAAGTTACTATGTCATTTAAACTAAATTATGAGGTAGCACCTCTTGCAGTGTTGGCAATCACGGATGGCGGAACATTGTGGTTTGTTCAAATACTGCTATGCTATAGTGTTATAGCCGCTAGTTGACAACACTGATGGGCATATCACATATTGCAGACAATAAAGACTGGCCTATTGTGAAAAAACATAGCGGTGTCTTGCCTTAGCTAGTATGCTGCATGTAAAAATACCTGTAAAAGCCCTAATTTGAAAGGTAGATTACATAGAAGATTGTCTGATAGGACCCTGCTTTAGGCTTAAGCCCAACAACTAAGATGAGAAGGGGAAGTTAGAGAAGAAGGCTGATGTGGTGGAAATTGAGGGAACATGTGAGGTGCGGGATAGGTCCTTTATATTGTAATGTGGGAAAGAGAGGGGGATTCATTCAAGCATCTTGTAATTGGGTTGTGAGGATAAATATTCTCTGGGAGGAGCCATAGGCTCTTGGAAGAGTACTCAGGCTCTCTTTGTTAGGGCTGAACCCTCTTGAAACCATCAATGCATATTGCTTCATTGCTATTTTTTGCTTATTTGCTCTCCTGTTGATTACTGGTGTCTGTGAGTTCTTTCATTGTCCAATAGTTAATAAGACTCTCCTAAAGAAAATTGTAGTCCAAAACATTAAGAAATATTTAAATTTAATTATTTGTTATAAGTCATGATTTATGATTGTTCATTCTGACGTTGTTTGATCTCAAGTAAGAAAAGGCATTTTGGGGGAGTTGATCCATATCTTGACTAGAGGCAAGGAAGATATTGAAGTCTTCAAATCTAATCTATTATGGTCCCACCCTGAAGTTTGTAAATTGGTTAAAGCATGTTCTTTTTGCATTTGAGGACTCATTGAACTCAGTTACCAATGTAACAAACTTACAATATCAGTCGGCTATTGTGTTAAATGGGGATCAAGTTGTATTATTGTATATAGTATGCAACATGAAGAATTTATTTTCGGTTTTAGTTGGTTATAATGATGTAACTATGGCTTGTACTTCTCGAATCTATTGTTTGCTATAAGACGATAACAGGCTAACAGCTGACTGTAATTTGTGTGACTGTCCCCTTCTGCCAAATAACAGTTGGCCCGAGATAAACAAAGCTTAAATGTCTTTTGTTAGATTGTTTTAGGAAATAAATGATTTATTTGCATTGGTAAGATATTAATAATATGCGAGCTCATTAAACAGCTAATCTTATTTCCTAATTTTATCAGGTTGATATGAGAGCCAGAATTCGTGGAAACAAGGGCTATTAAGATTGCTGCTAATCTGAACGGTGAAATTGTATATTCTTAATTTTTTTTTTTTTTTGTTTTGGAAACTTCTGCTGTCAAGCTGTGCTGAATCATTTACGGTGTTGGTCCAATTCGTCGTTCACTTTTAATGTATAGCGCAAGATGAAATTAACACAAGTGAACAATGAGGCTGAATAAAAGAATATTGGGAACTTATCAGTGGTTCGATTCGATGGTGTTGTGATAATTGGTCGTTTTTTGGAGTGAACATTAATATAACTCCATTTAACAGAGTAGTACATCTACTACATAAACCTCCATTCCCTCCGTTCATTACCAAGTTTTGACCGGCATAAAGGATTAGTCCCTTGGATTGCCCATCTTCTAATAATTTCATGATATTAATTGTATTTGATTAATATAACAATAGTTCTGTTCTTTTGCAGCCTGCAGTATTGCTACTTTGATACAACTCAAATTTTTCATAATTGTGCTTATAAGTTTTTAGGTTAAATATGTTTTTATTCTCTATAAGATTTTAAGATTTCAATTTTAATCCCTATACAATAAAAATACAATTTTTAGTCTTTATAAATTTATCATGCATTTAGTTTTAGTCATTGTTTTAAGTCAATATATATTTTTGAATGAATTTGTGTATGTATATATACAACATTATAACAAGTTTCTCTATAAAAAATAGTGCATAGTTTGATTTTTAAGTTCATATTTAATTTATCTTAAATTAAAAAAATTTAACTTTTTGTAGAGGAACATTTCATTATGTTTTAAACATGCTTGCAAAAAAATCATTCAAAAATTTTAAAATTGAAGCACAATTAAATATGTTTTATTTCAATAGAGAATAAAATTATTTGATAATTTTGTAGTGATTAATTTTATTTTTTTTTATAAGAACTAAAATTGAAATGTTGAAATTGTATAAGAACTAAACATATTAAACTTTAACTTTTAAAATCTTGTAAATTAATCCCTCAACTTCTCCAAAAATTCTTTTTTGACCAAAATAAAATAAAATTTATTTTAAAGCACTTTTATTTGATATTTATATTATTACTCTAAACTTTTTGAAATTTACAAAAATTTCAAAATCATTTACTTTATTCAGTTACAGCCTAACCATAAATAGTAGTAGCGACTGTGGCGAGTATAAAGTAGCACTTTGTTGACTTCTAGATAAGGTGTTTGTTTAGAGTTTGGTTAGAAAAGTGAGATACTAGCAATGTAATTTATGTTTGGAAATTTTATATCTTAAAATGACTGACAAACGAATATTGTGTGGATAATATTAATAAAAATAATGTTTAGATATATAACTATGGAACTGTGAAAAAAATTAGGTTCTATTTACTTTATGAAAATATTTAAAATATATGTTTATTTTATTTTGATGAGACATTCTTGAATTGTAAACAATTATTATGGAGATAAAATAAAATGTAAGTTAATGAAAATATAAATTTATGAAAATAATTAAAACAGTTTTTGACATTTTATTGTTTCTAAAAATATAGATAATTGTTCACTTCAAAAATTTCTTTAATTTCGTATTAACGAGTAAAATAAACAAATATTTTAAAAAATAAAAAATAAATATTTTTATAAAATAAACGACTCTTTATTAATTTTGTAGTATAACTAGATTTCACACCCGTGCGCGCGGGAAAATTATATTTTAATAGTAACAGTAAAAAATTTTGAACAAAATTATGTATAAGACTTTATAAAATAGTATAACTAAAAATATAATAAGCAATGAATATAAAGTTGACATTTTATGACATGGCATAATAGAGTATAAAACATTGTCCAACATAAACTTTAAAGTAATACTTTGCTTAAAAAAAAATAGAGATATTTTAAAGCTAATAACACTATTTTCTGATGATTTTAAATAACTTTTACTTTTCTTTCATTTTGAGATTTAAAATTTTATATTAAATATATCAATTATTATATTTTTTACACTTGTGATTTTTTTTAACCACTTGCGATGTCTTTTAATTGTTATATTTATATATTTTTTAATTTTTAATTTTAAACACTTTATCATTTTAATTAAGTATTAAGTATTCATATTACTAATTTATGTTTTTATTTGATTCACACTTACCAATATACTTTTTATTTCTATTTTATTGCTATTTCAAAAAATATATATGTACCATTTAGTCAAGTGATGCTTTTAAGTTGTTATACTTTATATATTTTTATATTTATTTAAGTCTAATATACTTAAAATAATATTTTATTGAGAGACTTAAAGGTTTGTTTTTATCATCTTGAGCCTTAAGTTAACCTTGGCACAACATATAATATATGTGTATAACAACATAATAGCATCATATCAATATTTTAGTTATAAACTTGATGAATCTATTGCTTCCACAAATTTTTATTAAGCTAATGTAAGTTAATATATTAACATAAGTGTCAACCAAATGAAAGTAAGCACTACTTTAAAGAAATCTTAAATGTCAAAATTTACGATCATATATAGGTGTGTTGTAATGTAAATATAAAAAAGAGACAAATAAAAGGGATATGTCGATATGTGTATGTGATAGATAATTAGATATAATATGCACACAAAAATAATGAAAGAGGATCGAAAACAATGTAAAGTAAAAAGACAAATGAAAAATAAAATATAAAATAAAAATAAAAACAAAAACAAATAGACAAAAAAAACATCTCTTAGTATTATATAATAAAAAAAAGATTTAAATATGATTTTAGTCCTCGCAAATATGAGACATTTTTTTTTAGTTTTGGTATTTGTGTTAAAATCCAATGAGAAACGTTTTTCATTAGATCTATTTAATTAAAAAAAATCAATGAGAAACGTTAAAATCCTTTAGTTAATGTATTTTAACGTTTTCATTGTATTTGTTTTTTTACAGCATTTGTGTTATTCATTTCAAACTAAAAGTGTTGCGAAAATCTTTTAGGATGTGGGGTATTAGAGATGCAAACTTAATTTCAATT
>PGTU02000024.1:0-36533 GCA_002896215.2 Cicer echinospermum | reverse complement strand
CATACCTACATAATGCATAAAAACTTTTCTCTGCTTCTGGGAAAACTGAAGTAACGACTACTAGAAAAACGGAAATCCGGAGACGATATAATCTGCTCTCTAAATTATCAAATTCCGTCGCCTAACAGTAAGCAGACGTGATTTGCGAGACGGACATGTTTCCGTCAAGTGATTTTACGTACTCTTAAAGATATAGAGACGGATATCATCAGTCTCTAATCAAAAGACGAGTATATCCGTCTCTATCAGAGAAGGTATATCATTACCGTCTCCAATAGGATTTCAATAGTCCGTCTCTAGCTTAACGCATTCATCTCTGGACGACAATGATATATCCGCTCTAATATATTCTAATTTTTTTTAATTTTAATCTCCCATAATCTATAATTATTTTCTACCTGATATAAGTTATCAATTTTTAAATATTGAATTCATACTATAATATATAGACACTAGGATCCCACAAAAATTATATTTAGATCAACACCAATTAAACAAACTGTCATAAAAGTCATATAACTCTTTCACACAAATATTAAACGAATCGCACTACATGCAACAATCTTCAATTTGTCAAAACATAAACAAAATATTTGATTTAACAAACATATCTAAATGGAAGTAATCAGTGCATAAGTTTATCCATCCATATCATCACCCAATCTTCATTTTTCATATCACCTTCTTCCTTCTGGTTGAGGTGTAGAATTTTGATTACAATGAGGCATAAATACTCTCAAACATCCGCTCCCAGTGCGGCCATCTTTTTTTTAATAATTTCTTGTTCAAATTCTTTTTGTTCAAGTTTCAATCGTTGAAAGCTTCATCTTAGCTTCCATTAGCAGCAACTTTTTCTGATGATACATCCAATCTGTATAGACGATGATATTTATGAATGCTTGATTGTTGCAGCTGAGATCCTAATCCAACAATAAATGCGTCACTCTTGTTTATGCCTCCAACAACTCCATGCTATATACTATTATTTCAGACAGATGGCTACTACCCCTCGCCATTATGAGATTGTTTCTCAAACATTAGATTTGGTACATTTCCTAAAAAAAGATTACCATAGTACACACACACACAGATATATATATATTTGGGTTAAAGACATACTTTAAGGATGGTGTATTACATACAGCTTATCTTCTCGCCCTGTTTTTCATTAAACCACTCATCTGAGTTTTCCTTTTGGCACTATGAGTCGCTCGGTAAACCTCAAAAATTGGTTGTCTCTATTCAATTCCACCTCGAAAAAGTAACCAACAATCATTATGTTAGTATAAATATGATTAAATTGTACATTCCAACAATTAAGATTATGTTAGGTAATAATATAGGATTACTACCATTTTTGACATGTTCTTCCGCAGTATGGATCCTCCACTATGCACATTGTGTCCAACTTGGATTGGTATTTTTCTTATTAATCATAGAAATTTTTTGCCATGTTCTCAGCTGTGCCAATGAGCTTTCAAAATTGTTCTAAATTTTCTTCCCCAACCAATCACCCACCTATCTTCACCATTACGCACTTGAACAAAGCATTTTTTTAGGGCAAAGATCCCCTACTGGTTTAAAGCTTTTTTTATATTTGCTTCACCTTTCTCAAGCCATTGTATTTGACCTATTAAAAAGAATTTCAGTATTAAAATATAAAACATAAAAGAACAGATCCAAAAGACATTAAAATAACTAAACATCTCAAGAACAAAATGTAGATTTTTGGAACAAAATTGGTAGTTAGAGGTGATACTATATTCTAAAAAACACGGTATTGTTGTAAAATTTTTGGCACAATAGGAAGTTGAATATTTGATGCTTTTTATAATTCCTGCATATGATGACTATAAATAAAGCCAAAATCTAAAAACCGTCCAGAAATTTGTCACTTATTCAATACGTAAATTAATAGTCGAGGGTTGGGTCAATTTATTGGCTAAAATTGCACTACATTTCATCAACCTAAAAACTAGAAAAAAGACAAAAAAACTCAATAACTAAACTAAATAAAAACATATAACAAACACATAAATTTTTATCTCTCTACTAAATTATTAATCAACTACTCCTTTACTGTTATAAGCGTCCTTCTATCAGTCCTTATTTTCATATTACACCTATACTCATGAGGCAGCATACATTGTGTCGTCATCCTATCAACATACACCTACCACTTCATAAACCTTCCCTATTGTGATGACCATATATGTTGGCCCCTCCAAAGTTTTCCTGTTTTAAGATACAACTTTTTTCATCAAAATCATATTTCTTGAGATGTTTAGTTTATTAAGTCTTCTTTGGATATTGTTTAGTCTGTTTTTGTTATGTTATTTAATCTAAAGATTTTTTTTAGTGGGCAGAATAACAAATCACTAATCGGCCACTTTGGAGAGAATTCGTGGGATCGAAGTCTACAAAAAGACTCTATAAAAATATATAAAAAGAAAGCAAAAATAACTATGTAGATTGCATAAACCTGATACATGACCTCTATAGATAGACTACGATTGTAGGATAAATCATATTTGTGCTCAACGTAGAATATACATTAATGCTCTTTCCATGTTCCCAAGGGGGCTGCCGTAGTGAGTTTTTGACATAATAGATTCATGAAATTCTGTGTCGACTTGAGATCTGCGCAATTCTGCGTGATGTGACACCACCAGCTTTGATAGATAATTCTGGGTGAACAATTGTGTTTAAAGAAAAGCGATTCAAATGGACACAATCGCTGAAGATTCGTGTGGTGTGCAAAGAGAATTAATTTCTTATGTTATTAGCAATTAATAGGGAAAAATTGTAGGCAATCTCAATGTGGATTCCGCGACAGATGTTGCATAGTGTCGGAGGAGGAAGTCCAATTAACATGTCGTGGCCATATCTACAGATGTGCACCACTTTGGGGAATGAGGAGATGGGACATATATAGGAGGAGTGGGATCGAGTGGGTAACTTGAAACAAAATGAGGGTACGTAATTGAGTAGTTCGGTAGACTAGTTAACAATTACAAATCTAAATTGTGGTATTGGTGTCGTATCGGTTGGAAGTTGCAATATTATTGTATATGGTAGTCCATATATTGTCCTTAAGTTGGATTACTAACATAATGATGTTGGTACCTTTTTTGTAGAGATGCAGTGGTGGTGAAAGTGTTTGTTTTGTGAGTTAATATGTGGAGAAATGAGGAGAGAGATGGGAAGCCAACGGCAGTAGTTTTGGACAAAGCTGTTTTTTTTAACAGGTAGGGTTGCGGCAGAAGTGTTGTTGGCATACGGTTTCCGGCGATATTTCAGGTATGATCGGGACAACTAGGGGCTCATACAAGAAGGTTTTTGTGAAATGGACTGATGGCAAGTTGATGGAGGGGTTATTGATGATATAAGGATCCATAGTGCTCGAAGAGATAGCTGTTGTATACTAACGCAGTGCCGCGATGTAATGGAAGTAGATGTCAAATGTACTGTTGTCCCATTAATTGATATAATTGGTTATGAATCTGGATTAGTTGAGTGGGTGGTGGCCTAATTTTTGGCGTGTTGAGGAGATGTGACTGGTAATTGTAGGGTTATTTTACTCTTGTATTTTTGGTTTGTAAAGGAAATGTAGATCCAAAACTTCTATTCACTCCTTTTGTACTACCTACTACATCCTCTCTTGCCTCTACACCTTGTAACTGGCTCATAAAACAATAAATATAAACTAAAACGGTCTGTGTTTTATTAAAATAAGTTAACAATTATAATAACAGAACAAATCAAAATTCCAATTAACGAAAAATTTTTTGAAGTTAAATAAATTCACTTACCATTTGAAGCATAGTTCTAACAAACTCAAAACATACATTAGGTTAATGATTTTTGAAGTTAATATTGTGGCATTATAGGTAGATAAGACCATAACTAACTGTATCTAATATCCATATCTTAATTCATGAATGTATTTGTTTATATCCGATGAAGTGAATTCGTTTGTTTCTTGGGTGTCTATCTTGCGTCTCTTCTACTTTACTACACTCATCAAGATACGTACGATATTTGGATAATCATCTAATGGCAATCTTTCTCATTCATTGGCTTCTTCTACTTCTCAATATTCTTTGCAAACAATACCACAGATTCCAAATGTCTCAAATTAAACATTCACATTTCGCTCTAACAAGGGATTGTAACCATATGCTCTTCTCTCTTCAATCACTTCCATAAAAAAGTTCTCGACATTCGCATAAATGTCAGAAGACCTAAGTACATATATCATTGAAGCTTTAAACGATTGAACTTGAACCACAAGATATCTCTATAGAGACAAGAAAATTGTTTACATTAAAAAATAATTACGCAACTTGGTCGACATGGTGCGAATTTCGTGTGTGGATTGCTTTGCAGGTCATCTTCAGTGTACGGTAAGTATTCTTGACTGCCGGTATTATGCCTCATTGTAATCCAAAATCTCTATAGTTCTTCACCTCCCTCATTATCGTAAGTTGAATTTGGATGGTTTTTCGTGGCCGTTTGTATATAGTTGAACTATATAGTCAACAAAGAATATGGGTGATGATATGCGATTCCGCATAACCCCCATATCCCAACTTGCATTTCTGTCACTTCAGTTACTTCCCATTAGATGGTATTGTTAAATTCAAATATTATTTGTTAGTGTTTATTGTTTGGAACAAATTGAAAGAATTGATTTGTCATACACTTGGTCCTTTGTCTTTGTAGTGTGCAATATATATGTTATAATAATTTTTGTGATGTTGCAGATAAAAGAGTGTTAGTTATTATATAGATTATCTTTTAGATTGATCTCTAGACTTGTTTGTTCAAAAATTTGGATTCCATAGGTGTCTATTCTTGTGTCCCTTGATTCATGTTAGGGGATCAATACCCAATCACATTTGAACCAAACTTAGACTTTGATTCTAAATGTGAATCTTCTTGTTGTATCCGAGATATTCATTAGATGGTTCAAAATTATCTCACTAAATTTAATCAGTTATAATCACGCCCTATATGAAAATTATATCCAACATATTTATTATGGTACAATTTGATAATCTCTAAATATTCAGGTAGGAATTGATTACACCAATTCTACTAGATTTATTGTGGAACAAGGGGAATTATACTACCTAACAAAAATAATTGATAATAGTACTCAATTAGTAAGTAATATGTACGAAGACGTTGATAGGTCTCATATCATTATTATGAACTTCTCAACAGAGATGGTAAATTATGCGTCTAAAGTTAGTGAGTAACACGGAAACTAAATATATATTAAAAATTTCTTGAATGGAAGCCACCATTTTATTGACTTTCTTGGGCCCCCGAGGTTACCAATCGCTCTCTAAAAAATCTTCATTTCCTTCGTCTGATACGAAGATCGGGGTTTTATTACTTGTATACCCCGTATATTTTGAAAATTGTAGTCAAAATTTAGAAGTTCCATGCATGCTATAATAAACAGTCAGCGAATACGTGTCTAATATCTTAGAGGCATAGTGAAAAAACTATTATGAAATAGGACTGACGGAAGATCAAAGTTTTCACCAACTTATGATCCCAGTTCTATTCTCTATAAATACCCACGTTCGTGAGGAAATATTATATGTGAGAAATTCTTTTTGTACGCCGAAACGCTGGTCTAATGGTTGATAATTTAGTGCGTATACCACCAGAATTAATTACCGTTCTTCTCCATTATCCGTTTTTTGTAGCAAAATCTCGTTGGGTATACAAGGTGCATAGTGCAATAGTTAAACTCTACATATCTTCCTCGGGTTAAAACAGACGGACAAAAAGTTTTTATTTGTTGTCTTCAATAAATAATTCTCGTATAGCACAATCTGAAAGGAATTTACAACACACAGATACATAATTTTTAAGTATGAATAAGCTACTCGACCATATTATAAATGGTTACTTCCATTCTTACTATACTTAACCTTAAGAGTCAACTGTAGTGTTTATTAGCAATTGCACCAACACATAATTAGGATTGTTCGCCAGTTCAAGGCTTTCTCCTTTCTAGCTCTAATGAAATTAGTAAGTAAAACAGCGAGGTTGATTGCATTATTCCATGGGTTTGAATTAAGCCACTGGTCCACGTAGAGGCATTCTCTTAGAAGACAGCTAACCTGCCGAGTCTTGAACCCGAATGTCAAAGAATATTATTATATATTAGGATAGTGGGATAAATTGGCATAGATGCCAATAAATTATCTAAAAACTATAAACTACAATAAATATCAAAAACGCGGTACCATCATTGTCAATCAAATTAACGTATAGACGATTCTGGTAAAAGGCCTCCCCACTGATCGCGATCTCCAATCGACCTAGCATAGTGTGAGATAACAAATGGTCAAAGGTGCCTAAGAAACTAAATTAGATTTGGACTCAAAAACATATAGATAGAGAGGGATTTCCTGTATGCATGGGTTACACACAAAACATTTTAAATAATAGATAACTTTGTTAATTCCATTTTATTTAAAACAAAATCATTTTTTTCAATTCCCACAATCTGGTTCCAGCAGTATTTAGTAGTTGATCAATTGGTTTGATTAAAGCCACTGTCACTAGAGCATTCTCTTGAACAATGCATCTTGAACAATGCAAGAATAATTTTATATAAAAAATGACAAAAATTCTAAATTATAAATAAAAAAGACATTGAAACAATAAAGAAATCATTAAGCCCCACAACGACTCAATGAGCGTGTGAATAAGGTAAACTAAAAACATGATAGGCGAAAACTAAAAGAGATTCAAAAAAATAGTTGCTCTAAAAATAGAAGAGAAAATTATAAATTTATAACTCAACTCATTAATAAAAATTATTTAAAATTTTCTATAATGAACAAGACATTAGTCTTTTTTCTTAAATTAGCAATAAGATGGAAGTTCAAAAAGTTTGAAGAAAAAATTCGCAAGTGCAACAAAAAAGAAAATTCATTGTACGAGACTTTTTTATTTTTACTTCATGAATTGGGTGAGTGTTATTGCCAAATTCTCAAATAAGAAATCTTAACTTCAACCGGATTATTAATGGAAAGAAAAAGAAATTAATATTTTTAAATAAAATTAAAATAACAAGTTACAATAACATTAATTCATTAAATTTTAAAATGGATAGTTGAATTTTTTGTCCAAATAAAAAATATGTAAATTACTAATATTAAAATACATCTTCTATCTTTCCTGTACGTGTGTATATTAACTTCACATATATACATCTTCTATTTAAAGCAACTTACTTCGTTTGCATTGATTTCTTATCAGATTTAGATGCTTGATGTCTCTTCAGAAATCTTCCTATATTTATAAAGAATAAGAGTTATACTTATGTATAAAATTAAAATAAATATAAATAGTATGAATAAAGAATAGAGATGTAAAAATAAAAATTAATATTAAATAATAATAGTAGATACTAAAACCAAAGTTAAGATATCTAACATAATGTATATTTAAAACTAAATCTCATTTCTTAGAAAATCTAAATCACAACCAATTACTTAATCAAAGTTTAATGAAAAATATAAATAAAATTTATGAAAAACATACACTGTATTAAAAGAGACATATATTGAAGGGTTTAATCGAGTACATATATAGAACATTATAGGATATTTATGTTAACAAAAATAATCGAGAACAATGTATATTCTAGATTCGTTGAAAGGGTAAAAAATCATAGAATATGAACAGTGAGTGAACTCTATTATTAACATATAGGGTTTCATAATTAGGCTTAAGTTAACAATAAATAGTTAAACACCACAAGATTTTTCATTTGACTTAATGTATGGTTCACCAATGTAAGCAACCAAAAACTCTTTCCTTTATGAGTTAAAATAATATGAATACAAGAGTAAGTAAAAAAACATTATTCAATCATAAAATTACTCCAAGAAAGAGTGATCATTTTGTTACTCCAAGAAGAAAATGGTTCAAAAGAATGGATCTTCATCCCATAAAAAAATAGATTAAAAAAAAAACTAATTTTTTGCAATAAGTTGAAGAGTTCATTAAAATTTATAAATAAGTCCCGCATTACAAATAAGTGAGTGAAAAGTTTAAAAAATAAAAATAAATAAAATCACATGTCAAGAAGAGATGAGACTCACACTAAGCAATGTTCTCTGAAGTCTTCAAGGAATAAAAAAGAAATGTAGAATAGGAGAGGGTGACTAAAAAAATATGTAGTGTGTTTGTGTTTAGTGTTTTGATTTTATATTTGATGGATGTAGTGTGTTTGTGTTTAGTGTTTTGATTTTATATTTGATGGAGACTAGAAAAACAAGATATGTTGTATGAAATTTTAAGGAAGTTAATTTGATGAGTGGGAGTGTGGGAGAAAAAGAGATTTAATCTAGACCGTTGAATATAATTTATCAACAGTTGAGAATATTGCAATTATGATATTTGTTAATTTGATTTGGACCAATCAAATTATTCTATCAAAGATTCAATCTTGTCTTTTCAATATAGTTCATCAATGGTTGTGAATGATGCATTACAAATCCTTGTGATGGAGTTTAGACCAATCAAATTGTTTTATTATAAATCCTTGTGATGTAGTTTAGACCAATCAAATTGTTTTATTACAAATCCTTGTGATATAGTCTAAACCAATCAAATTGTTCTATTTAAAGATACAATTTTGTCCTTATATATGAGGTTTTTTTTTACTATTTTGTGTGTACATATGTGTTTGGTTAAAACTTTTCATTTTATAAGACAAATCAATACTACTAAGAATAAAACCAGATAAATAAAAAAATTAAAATATAGATTTTTTTAAAAAGAAAAAGTGAGTTAGAACATTTATCAAACAGTTTATGAGCAGAGCTATTCTATTGCGAAACTAATAACTAACCATTTTTATAAGCAATGCTCCATGCCTTGCCATGTTGTCCATCCTGCAAAAAACATACAAATGAAAAAGAAAATGAGAATCTTCAATTTAAGAGAAATGAAACAAAGAAGACTGAAATGCTAAGAAAACTTTATAGAGATTGATTTTAATGATTTCGTAAGAAACTATGCATTAGCAGAGGGAAGAATAGAGTAAGTAAGAATTTTGAAGAGACTGAATTTTGGTACCAAAGCACTCCCCATTGCTTTCCAGCTTCTTCCTTTCTCGGCGGCGGATTCTGCCCAAAAAGAGCAAACAAGAAGAAGAACAGCAAGTTTTTTAAAATAATAATACTAATCTTAATAATAATCTTGATTTGATTATAATTAGTTTATTAATTAAAATTATTTTGACAAATTATTATTAAAAAAATTATTCATATTATCAGAAAAATTTAGTTTAAAAATTCACAATGCTATATATAGTTTTTTTATAATATCATAAAACTTGTTTTAATTTATTATTTTGTTTAAAAAATAATTTTACTTTATTTATATATAAATAAAAACATGAAAAACTGGCATGAAATTTTGCAATTTGCTGCCAATGTTTCCTAAGATTTTATCCGAATGTAAATTTTTAAGAAAAAAAAAGGTGAATTTTGCTGAAAAAAATATAGTTGCATCTAAATCACAGTAAAAGAAAAATTTACAAATCGTATTACTTTGTAGGAGTATTTCTAAAATAATTGTGATCTATGGCAAAATAATTCTCATGTATTACTTACAGAATTATTTTTTAGTAGTTTACATGGGTCTTTATTATTTGATTTATGTGCTATAAATTATTTTTTTTCTTATACAAAACAAACTTTATTATGTTGCGTTGTACCGTTGGTGAACGTTAACTTTTTTTTTACTCATTACTAATTGCTACAATTAATTTCTCTTAACATTTTTAATTTGTTGTTATTTTAGAGTTTTAACTACTATCAATCTATCATTTCAAGAAAAATATATTAAGAAACCCCTGTGATACAAAGTATAATATCTTTTAATTATTTTTCTCAGGTTAATTGCTCATAGAAGAATGAATAAATGTATTATATTTGAACAATTGGATTTTGGTTACCATACATACAAAATGGGTTGTTATTATTTGTTAATGATAGATACATGTTGCCCGGTAAGATATTTGAGGAATCAAATTAACCAAAAAAAAAAAGTTATCTTCTCTTATTTGATGCTATTTAGTACTATTTTCTATACAAATAAAAAAAACTTGGTTGTACTCTTTTCTCAATAGATGATGATGAGATATCATCATAATGAGTTAATTATTTTAAGTAAATAAAAGTTTGTTATAGTTGCACTTGCTTTAGTTGATAATTGGTTAATAGAATCAATATGTATATAAACCTTGCACAATGTAATCCTTAAATAAGTTTTTGATCGAAATGAAAATGAGAATCTAGAAACTCAATTTATCTTCTTTGCGTCCTTGATAGAGTATAACGTGTTTGTTGAGTAATGTTATTGCTCTATTTTTAGAATTTTTTATAAGTTGTAGTTTTTATCGGTTTCTATTTTGAAGTATTAATCTTTGCAATAATTCTTGAATGTAATTTCAATTGATTCAACAATTAAAAGGTTAAATTTAATGATGTTTTTAAATTATAAACAAAATGTAATATAGATTTCACAAATATACGTTGAAGGTTGATATAAACTCTTTTTCATTGTTGTCGATCTACACTTACATTTACTTATCTTTGTTTGGTAATTAGGTGAGTTTATTAATATACTCTTTGTAATTAGTTAGTTTATTAATATTCTCTATTTAATTAGTAAAAACTCAAAATGTGAATGAGAATAAGTTAAATGTGACCTGATTGTGTTTTAATATTTTTCAAAAGTTTTGAATACAAATTCTTGTTAAATTTGCGTGTTTTTATTTTGATGACTATTAACAGGTTTCAATGGCTATTTCAGTTGTGTCTATGTTTAAAGAAGAATTGTTTAGTTTGCTATAACACCTAAGCAACATGACCACAAAATCTGAACTCATGTTGCAGCTCAAACTGTTGAGCCTTCAGACATTCACGAAGAAATTACTTTACACATTTGTCCCATCTTGCATGGTAAGCGTCTATTTCAACCCCATAAATTCAAGTATATTGAATGTATTATTGAATAGTTAATTCAAGTATACGAACTTTGTTTCAGCTCGTTATATGGAATGCTTCTTGAGCCTATCAAATTCGATAAACAAATGTTAAAGAAATATCTTATAATTACTAGATGAAGGAAATATTAATTATTCTTTATATAATCTATCTATTATATTGAAAATTGAAGTAGAAAATCTTAGAAAGGGCAATTTTGGATTTTATGGAGCAAAAGTAACTGTGCGATTTTCTCTTATTTATAAATTAAGTCAGGTGTTCTTCAGTTTTTTTGTTGGTGACATTTTCTCTATCTGATCTATCGCAAAAAAATAAGTATGAGAAGTTACTATTTTTATTTTTATTTTTCATTTTTTTAACAAATGATTGTTAAAAATCAACAACAATCCCTTCAAACAATCAAAATTGATTTTTAGTTTGAAAAAATAAATTTTTTAAAGAAAAAAACTGAATTTTTTATTTATTTATAAAATAGAGAAGAATATGAGAAATTTTGTTTTTTAAGACATTACCCTTAAAGTGAGTTCACATGCAAAATTCATATGAGAATTTGCGAATAGAAAAGAGAAATTATGTTAAAACCGTGATTTGTTTTCCTTAAGACAATTTATACATGTTTCAATTTAGAATTATCATTAATTTATGCATTTTGATCATCAATTTATATACTTCATTCGAGTGATGTAAAAACAATAAAAAAAAAATTTCAATTTAAAAAGTCAAAATATTATAAACCATCAAAGTCAAAAAAATTCATTACACTTTGAGTCCACACCTTAGATCTTCGATTGTTTTCTATTGGATTTTCACATCAAAGGCATATTAAAAATTACATGTTGAAGTGTATATTATTTATACCTCTCTACCGTAGATCAATATATTAATATTTGAACAAAAGGAAAACAGTCATCATAATTCTTATTGTGTATTTGAAACAGTTACATATATATCTATATATACATATTGAGGATGAGGTGAAGGAGGTCATGGCAAATAAACTAAATAATGGAACATGCACATCATTCTCATGAGGTGAAGAAGGATGATGAACATTCTTGATCATCTTCTTGAAATAAAGTGGAGCAGGTCATTGAGGTTGTGATAGCAAATTAAAGGAATTAAATGCATTAGAGTAGACCCATCATTCTCTTTAAACAAATATAAACAATAATAAAATACAAAATAAATTATGACGAAATATCTATGTAAAGAAAAGTTTCACCTCATTACTTTTATTTGATTCGTTTATTGATAAACACATACTATCATATAATAAAGAATCATCCTTGTTAACTTCAAATTTATTCAGATATACATGCATAATAATATATATGATACAACAATCCAAAGAAAATTGTAACACACTCAATTCCGTAAAATAATGCGTATTAGTAAAGGCTATTTCACCCTGGAGTTTGAAAGTTTCTCCGATTGCTAAAACTAAACATAAACATTTAACTTATTTTGACTTGAATATGTGCTGTTGAAATTTTTTTATTTTAACAAGAATGATAGGGCACATCTTTTTAAACCATTAAGAAACACGGTTTAAAATTCAAAACAAGATGGAGCGTGCACGTTCTATCAACATTTACTGCATATCTTATAACATTTATTGCATATCTTATAACATTTATTTGGCATTACACATGTAAATGGCAATGTTGGCAGAAGGGTGACATCTACTTTGACTAGAAAGTGGTCTGAAAGTTGACACTTCTACTGTTTGAGCAACCAATAAATGTGAAATAAAAATTACAAGTCTCCTTTTAGTTTTTCAGAATAAAGTGGTAGTTTTCATTTTACTATATAATACTAGTATATAAAAAATTATTTATCTTATTTTAAAATTAATATAAAAAATATTACGTTACTTTTAATAGACGTGGATGCTTCCACTTCTTTACCTTGAAATTAATATATAAAAATTTCTTTTTTAAAAAGTTTAATTTTTATAATTAAAATAATAAAACTATTTTTAGATAAGTTGATTGTAATATATGTTAGTATTTGAGTTTTAAAGATATAGATGGTACACTTTGATAAATTTAAAATTTATATTTTTAAAAAAATTATCTAAATAAAATAAATATATTTTTTTTCAAAAAACACAATTTTATTAATAACAAAATACAATTTTTTTAAAAATGTATTATTTTTAAAACAATTAACATATTTATATTTTATACTAAAAAAAATAAGAATTTTAAATTTTTCTATAATATTGAATATATGTATAAATAAGATTGTACTCTTATAAAAATAATAATTATAAATTTCTTTTTCAAAAACTACATTAAACATATTTTAATATTATATTATATATCTAAATATATTTCATTTATCCACATAATTTCTATCACACACGTGTATTCCTAACACCAATTATAGCTTACTAGTACGTAAATACGTCTAACTAAATTATGCAAAAACATAAAGAATCAAAATTAATATGAACAATAATTAATGTTCAAATAATGAGAAAAAAATAGGATAACTTTTTCTTCCGTCGAAATTAAATTTTTTGACGCATTTCTTCTTTAATCATGTAGATTTCATAAGATTATTATATATATCTTGGATATATAAGATGAAGTATAGTACATTGTGATGCGGTACTTGATACATATACATCTAAATTTATTATTATTTTTTACTTAACTTTCCTATAAAAAAATTATATATATATATATATATATATATATATATATATATATAGGGGTTACACACAATATTTAAATAAAAGATACCAACATGATAGTTTAAAAAACAATAGTTTACTCAATTTTTCTTACAAAAATATAATTTAAAGTATAAATTGAAATATACTAAAATATAAATATAAAAACAATTTATAAAATATAATCTAAAATATAAAAATGTAAATCTAATCAAATAAAAATATAATTAATAGAATTGATATTTAACTTAAAAATTAAATATTAATAATTAATTTAAAAATATTTATGATTTTTACACAAGAGTAGATTTGTCTTTTTATATAATTTAATTTATTAGTATTCATAATTATAAAAATATAAAAATGTTTACAAGGTATTCTTGCCATCTATATATAATATCTTTATTTACATTCTATCAAATAAAAATAATTATTTGGTTACTCATGATTTTATTTTTAAAATTTAAGTTTTTATTTAGTAGTGTCAATGGATAGTTTTAATATAAAATCATTTAATTACTTATTTAATTTTTTTGTTAATTTATAATATTTAAAATATAATAAGTTAAATTTATAAATAAAAAAACTAATATGTAATTGTTTACAATGGTAATTTTGTTATTTAAATGTAATATATTATATCATATCATGATGAGATAAGTATCAAATACATCACAAAATAAAATGTGATAATGTGTGTATTAAACACATGATATGCTAATTTTTATCTTGTCATTATCCTATCCTTATTCAGCTTTATATCTTATCATGTTCGTTTCTATCATGCACATTAAATGTGTTCTTATAGCCTTAACCCAGATTGAGAAGTTTTCATTCTTTGATCTACAGAAAATTTGTCTCTTTGTTTCATTTGGTTGCTCAAAGTTTATATTAATTATATAAGCTGTTGTGTTTGAGTATATTGAAGATTTGTGTACAATAAAACCTAATGTATGTAAATCGATTGTTTAACAACAGTCTGGAAGAAACTTGTACGAGACAACTTTGAAAAAATTAGATAGTTCAGAATCTCCATTAACTTTTCTTCTGGTTCAACTTTAATACTCGGAAGCAAGTACAAAAGAAATGAAATTAATGAGTGTTGGGCCAGAACACAAAATTGGAGAAAAGAAAAAAGAGAAAGACAAACAGGATCCAACATTGATGGGAGTGAATAAAGGAATACTCGTTCGTCAAGCTTTATAGAAAAAGTTTCCAAGCATTTCTATCGCATTAGCGCATGAGGTTTTAGACCAAATAGGCTACACGACTTATTTTGTTTTCTCAATGAATTGCATTTTCTCCAAAAATAGGGTGTTGGCATTGTATGTCATCTAAACTTGTTGTGAAAAATGGATTACTCAAAGATTTGATTAATCTTAAATGGGAGTTTGTTAGGAGCAAAATGTCCACGAAGCTACTCTCTCGGTCAAGTATAAGTATTGTTTCATATCTTATATCTTTACGCTAAGCCTAACATTAATAAATCATAGTAAATTGGTAGTGTTTTCTCTACCGGTCTATAAATAGTTGTTATGACAAAAGGATAGAAGAATATGACTCATGCATGGAATGCGAGTATACATATGTTTGGATGATTATTTTAGAGTTAGAGTTACTTTTGGGAAAATGCACATGGGAATAATGCATTTTACTTTGGGACGAGCGTAATCTCAAGATGTCATCTGTTATAATTATTGACTATCTATTTATGTTGTGTACTTCAAAAGTAAGACATGTCGCTATATAGTATATAATGCACTTTTTGATACTACATCATTTCATCCCTCTTTTTGAATTGTTATACCTAGATTTAATTCGTAAATGGTGTTGAGAGTAGTTTTACATTTTCTAAAAATGTCAATGATTACTAATAAGATGTGGGAAATAGGCATAACCAAATATTTTGATAAACTTGTACTCGAGATGATGATGGATGAAGAAGAGTCAATAAATAACCGAAGGAAGTCTGTTAATAAGGTAAGTGGCTTCAGTAAGGCATGCGGTAAATTGACTATCGTGCCACAAGATGTACACAAAAAGAAACCCATATAAAGGACAATCACATTAAAGAGCTTTAAAATTGTTGGTTTCATAGTGTTAACCAGCCATACATTAATTAAGGAGTTATCAGACTTCGAAAATTTGAAACCTGGATCAGTTATTTAACCAGCCATATTTTCTCTTGCCCATTCCCTTGATGTTTAGTCCCCTATGGCCAATAAAAAAAGGACAAACCACCACTGCTGAAAAAACTGTATGGGCTGTTGTCGCTTGGATTGATGTTGTAGTGTTTCATGAGCCATTGTCGATCATGTTCATTCTACTACTAGGGCTTCTGCTTGTCACTCTCAGTTAATTAATGTTAATAACATAAGTTCAATTTCAGAATCAAAATACTAGTGGATCTTCTTATAACAGAGAGCACATATATCTTACTTAGGTAATGGTCATTCTTATTGCATTCTAAAGCAAATAATCAAATCATATACCTTGAATAAATATTGTCACCATCTGTGTTGCTTCTTGTTGCAGGATTCTTGAGACTAAAGTAGATCACGAAGGACATGCAAAAAAGTGGGAAAAAGGGATCGTTTTTTACAAGTCAAATTTTATACTTTGACAAACATCTTGAAAAATTGTTAAGGTGCGCAACCTTTTTATGAATTTTGCATCCTTTCTCGGTGGTTTAACAACCTGTGAAAGATGTGACTCGATCTGATTTTTATGAAGGAAAATCAATTTAATAAAGCACTATTTACAATTGCATAATTTCATGGTTGAAGGGAATAGTTTTAAATTCACAAATAGTTATGTCTCCTTGTATAATTGTTATACCTTTTCAGAAAGTTTGTAATTTGTGGTTTGATCCTTGGAGATGTATGCTTCTTGGAGAATTGGATGATTGCAAAATTGGACTCGGTACTTGATAACCTTCTAAAGAAACTAAGATCTAAGTTGCAGTTGGATAAAAATGAGTATCTTGTTAAGATTACTCTTGGAGGCAGGCTCCAAATATGTTTCATCATAAGCCTCCAAAACAAGATGTAATATTGCTGATTTAGGCTATTATGAAGAATTAACAAGTGCAATATTGTTCAAAGCTGCCAAGTGCGATATTGTTGAAGAAACATTAAATCTAATGGAAGTAAATGGTTCTCTTCTTATAATACTTCTATTGGATTATGAAGTATAGATAAATAATTTGTTTTAGTTATCATGCAGTAGTTATAAAGTAGTTAAACATTAAGCACTTATGTTTTGTGCTATTTGGAATTACATTATTTAGTGACATGATATAGAAAATTAACAAATTGTGTTATTTCTTGTCATTTGTTTCAACATTAATCTTAGAAATGAGTATACATTTTTATTTATTTCAATTCATTAATCTATCTACATTTAGAATTGACGCATTAGAACTATTAACATGTAAGATATACGTTGAAGCACGTACGTATTAGCATTTCACAATATATATAAAAATAAAAATAAAAATAAAAATAAAAATCGGTTTAAATGAGCTTATTCATGTCTGTCAATACTTATAAACCATGAGGTCTATCGCTGCACCCTCCATAATACTAATCATTTCCATCTATGATGCTTCGTATGTAGTTGCACCATCCATAATACTAATCATTTCCATCTATGATGCTTCGTAGTAGTTGCACCATCCATAATACTAATCATTTCCATCTATGATGCTTCGTAGTAGTTGCACCATGCAGACCAATCCTTTCCATCGATAAAGTTTTTAGTTGCTTAACTTTACGAGGAATCTATGCACCGACGGGTACGCCCCTATCATATTTGAATCTATGCCCCTGTCATATTTGTTAGTCAGTTGACGTGACGATTGATATCATATCATAGCATATGCGTCTTTGTAGTTTAGAGAAATTTAACATCATAAGATACTTGTTTTACCTTTGTGTGTGTAATTACATACATAAAAATTAATAACAATTTAATTTAATTAATTTAAAGGCAAATTTCACTATTGATTCTTATAAAAGGTAAATTATAAGGTCACTGTGCAATGCAATGGTAGAGCTGGAAAAATTCCACAGAGCAAAAACTTAATCAATGACAAAAAAAATCCACGATCAATATGTAGATTAGTCAAACCATCTTCTAATATATTTTTCATAATTGACTCAGAATAAAAATATCTTTTAAAAAATTTCTTCAATTTCCAGAAAAGACGTAAAATTAATTAATTATTTAATACTTAAGACTGATCATTAAAATAGTATAAATGTTAATTCAATATATTTCTGGGGCGAATAATACATTCTAAAAGAACACGTTAGAATAAGTATTTGAACTCTAGTTTTAAAATTTATTTACTTATTTTTTCTTTATTTTATTTCTAGTGTCGTATTGGACTGTTGGTAGATATTGATAGTTACTACTATTAGTTTCTCATTTGGTTGTTATTTTAGCGCTTTATCCACTTCCATTCCAAAAAAGGATATATTAAGAAACTCGTGTTAAAAAGTATATTATCTTTATATACGAAAAAATAAAAGTATAATGTCTATTTGTATCCAGAAAAAAGTATAATCTTTTTTAATTCTTTTTCACAAATTAATTTCTTTTTTGGTACATTCATATTCATATGATAATATAATATTATAGAGTTAAAACACAGTATGTCGGAAACAAAAAAAAGCCAATATATAAAAGATTGCTGATAGAAAATTAAGTAAATATCTCTCCTCTACTTCTAATTCAACACTGAGAGAGTGGGGAGAAAATTCTTGTACTTGTGTACCATGCCATTTCTATCCTATATAAAGCATTGCAATTCACTAACATTCTACCAAACCACTATACATTATTCACTTCTATTATGTAGAGAGCAATGCAATTCACTAACATTCAACCTAACCACCATTCGTCCATACACTATCTTTGTCGTTTAACTATTTTATCTCTCCCACCATTGATGTGCTACAAATTACATTTTTTCTATACAAAAACAAATATCATTGTTCTTTTCTCTTGTGCAAAAAAAAACTTAATTGTTCTCTAATTTTATTGTTTTATCTCTTTTCTACCATTTAATTTACTACAAATGACCTTTTTTCTATATAACAACAAATTTCATTATTCTCTTCTCTCATGTAAAAAAAGTTGACAACTACTTACTCTCTCATATAAACCCAATCTTTTCAGTTATCCAAGTGTTAATTAAAGATATCCACTCTCCCTTAATCAAACCTCGCATTCCTCTTTTTCTTCACTTAAACTTTCATAATAAATAACACTACTATTTTTAATATTTAATTTATCTATTATACTTGAAAATAAGTATGAGTAAGATCGCAATTTTATAAAATACAATACTAAAATTTATTTTTTTCACTTGATATGTTAACACAAGTTTATTTTAATACACATTTCTACCTAGTTTATTTGCATATCTCGAAAATATCACTAAACAACCAATTAGAGCTTATAAACAACTTAAATACGACTAGATTAGTTCAAAAAACAAAATTAAAATAATATAAATAATAATAATAAATATTAAAAAGATGAGAAAAAAAATAGTATACCTCATATCGGCATAACTTTGACTGCACACAGCTCCTCCACTCCAAAAGTGTGAGTTTTTTATAAGATTATTATATATATCTTGTAAAAATGAGATGATCTGATATCCATTTGTTTTAGTCGTAAGGCCTACAAGTGAGAGTTAAATTTATGATTAATTCGTTACTCAGTTTTCCCAGAACAGAGAAAAAGTTTTTATGCATATATGTGTATACATGGGTTACACACAAAACATTTTAAATAAAGGATAACTTTGTCAATTCCATTTTATTTAAAACAAAATCATTTTTTCAATTCCCACAATCTGGTTCCAGCAGTATTTAATAGTTGATCAATTGGTTTGATCAAAGCCACTGTCACTAGATAAATAGTTAAACACCACAAGATTTTTCATTTGACTTAATGTATGGTTCACCAATGTAAGCAAAAATAAACTCTTTCCTTTATATGAGTTAAAATAATATGAATACAAGAGTAAGTAAAAAAACATTATTCAATCATAAAATTACTCCAAGAAAGAGTGATCATTTTGTTACTCCAAGAAGAAAATGGTTCAAAAGAATGGATCATCATCCCATAAAAAAATAGATTAAAAAAAAAACTAATTTTTTGCAATAAGTTGAAGAGTCCATTAAAATTTATAAATAAGTACCGCATTACAAATAAGTGAGTGGAAAGTTTAAAAAATAATAATAAATAAAATCACATGTCAAGAAGAGATGAGACTCACACTAAGCAATGTTCTCTGAAGTCTTCAAGGAATAAAAATGAAATGTAGAATAGGAGAGGGTGACTAAAAAAAATATGTAGTGTGTTTGTTTAGTGTTTTGATTTTATATTTGATGGATGTAGTGTGTTTGTGTTTAGTGTTTTGATTTTATATTTGATGGAGACTAGAAAAACAAGATATGTTGTATGAAATTTTAAGCAAGTTAATTTGATGAGTGGGAGTGTGGGAGAAAAAGAGATTTAATCTAGACCGTTGAATATAATTTATCAACGGTTGAGAATATTGCAATTATGATATTTGTTGATTTGATTTGGACCAATCAAAATTATTCTATCAAAGATTCAATCTTGTCCTTTCAATATAGTTCATCAATGGTTGTAAATGATGCATTACAAATCCTTGTGATGTAGTTTAGACCAATCAAATTGTTTTATTATAAATCCTTGTGATGTAGTTTAGACCAATCAAATTGTTTTATTACAAATCATTGTGATGTAGTCTAGACCAATCAAATTGTTCTATTTAAAGATACAATTTTGTCCTTATATATGAGGTTTTTTTTAACTATTTTGTGTGTACATGTATGTGTTTGGTTAAAAAATTTCATTTTATAAGACAAATCAATACTACTAGTACTAGTATTAATAAAGATATTTTAAGAACAATAATAAATATATTTAATAATTTAAAATTATAAATTACATTTAGAAACACATCAATTTTTTAATTTATTATCATTATGCAGTGTACAGTAAAAAAATATAGAGTTCTTTAAAATAACCTCCCTGTAAAATGATGAATCAATACTACTTTTTTAATGTCATATAGCTAGCTTCCTTACCTTGTATTCACACTGGAATTTAAAAGGAGTGTTATGATAATATGGAATGCAAGTATGCAAAAGCTATGACTCAATCAAGCGGTAAGTAATAAAAATTGATAATCACATCAACAAGAAAGGAAATTGACCACATAAAAATAGTATAATAAAACAAAAAGAAATAGAGCCTTTTATAACCACTACCACCTTGAAAAAAACAACCCCCAACATAACCTGCATTATTTTGTGACTTGCAAAAATTATGTCCTGCTATTCATGCTAGACCAAAAACTTAAGTTTCAAACTGAGTCAATTCACAGACCATTTGATTGAATGAACGAACTAGGGATCAAAACCCCGACCAAGCAATGTCTGGAACTAGGTATAGTATATGATATGACCAATCAACCAGATAAATAAAAAAATTAAAATATAGATTTTTTTAAAAAGAAAAAGTGAGTTAGAACATTTATCAAACAGTTTATGAGCAGAGCTAGAACAACATAACGTATAGATTCTATTGCGAAACTATTAACTAACCATTTTTATAAGCAATGCTCCATGTCTTGCCATGTTGTCCATCCTGCAAAAATCATACAAATGAAAAAGAAAATGAGAATCTTCAATTTAAGAGAAATGAAACAAAGAAGACTGAAATGCTAAGAAAACTTTATAGAGATTGATTTGAATGATTTCGTAAGAAACTATGCATTAGCAGAAGGCGAAGGAGTGGATGATGATGATGAGAGTGAGGGAAGAATAGAGTAAGTAAGAATTTTGAAGAGACTGAATTTTGGTACCCAAGGCACTCGGCATTGCTTTCCAGCTTCTTCCTTTCTCGGCGGCGCATTCTGCCCAAAAAGAGCAAACAAGAAGAAGAACAACAAGTTTTTTAAAATAATAATACTAATCTTAATAATAATCTTGATTTGACTATAATTAGTTTATTAATTAAAATTATTTTGACAAATTATTATTAAAAACTTATTCATATTATCAGAAAAATTTAGTTTAAAAATTCATAATGCTATATATGGTTTTTTTATAATATCATAAAACTTGTTTTAATTTATTATTTTGTTTAAAAAATAATTTTACTTTATTTATATATAAATAAAAACATGAAAACTGGCATGAAATTTTGCAATTTGCTGCCAATGTTTCCTAAGATTTTATCCGAATGTAAATTTTTAAGAAAAAAAAAAAAGGTGAATTTTGCTGAAAAAATATAGTTGCATCTAAATCACCGTAAAAGAAAAATTTACAAATCGTATTACTTCGTAGGAGTATTTCTAAAATAATTGTGATCTATGGCAAAATAATTCTCATGTATTACTTACAGAATTATTTTGTAGTAGTTTACATGGGTCTTTATTATTTGATTTATGTGCTATAAATTATTTTTTTTCTTATACAAAACAAACTTTATTATGTTGCGTTGTACCGTTGGTGAATGTTAACTTTTTTTTTACTCATTACTAATTGCTACACTTAGTTTCTCTTAACATTTTTAATTTGTTGTTATTTTAGCGTTTTAGCTACTATCAATCTATCATTTCAAGAAAAATATATTAAGAAACCCGTGATACAAAGTATAATATCTTTTAATTATTTTTCTCATGTTAATTGCTCATAGAAGAATGAATAAATGTATTATATTTGAACAATTGGATTTTGGTTACCGTACATAAAAAATGGGTTGTTATTATTTGTTAATGATACATGTTGCCCGGTAAGATATTTGAGGAATCAAATTAACAAAAAAAAAAAATTATCTTCTTTTATTTGATGTTCTTTAGTACTATTTTCTATACAAATAAAAAAAACTTGGTTGTACTCTTTTCTCAATAGATGATGATGAGATATCATCATAATGAGTTAATTATTTTAAGTAAATAAAAGTTTGTTATAGTTGCACTTGCTTTAGTTGATAATTGGTTAATAGAATCAATATGTATATAAACCTTGCACAATGTAATCCTTAAATAAGTTTTTGATCGAAATGAAAATGAGAATCTAGAAACTCAATTTATCTTCTTTGCGTCCTTGATAGAGTATAACGTGTTTGTTGAGTAATGTTATTGCTCTATTTTTAGAATTTTTTATAAGTTGTAGTTTTTATCGGTTTCTATTTTGAAGTATTAATCTTTGCAATAATTCTTGAATGTAATTTCAATTGATTCAACAATTAAAAGGTTAAATTTAATGATGTTTTTAAATTATAAACAAAATATAATATAGATTTCACAAATATACGTTGAAGGTTGATATAAACTCTTTTTCATTGTTGTCGATCTACACTTACATTTACTTATCTTTGTTTGGTAATTAGGTGAGTTTATTAATATACTCTTTGTAATTAGTTAGTTTATTAATATTCTCTATTTAATTAGTAAAAACTCAAAATGTGAATGAGAATAACTTAAATGTGACCTGATTGTGTTTTAATATTTTTTCAAAAGTTTTGAATACAAATTCTTGTTTAAATTTGCGTGTTTTTATTTTGATGACTATTAACAGGTTTCAATGGCTATTTCAGTTGTGTCTATGTTTAAAGAAGAATTGTTTAGTTTGCTATAACACCTAAGCAACATGACCACAAAATCTGAACTCATGTTGCAGCTCAAACTGTTGAGCCTTCAGACATTCACGAAGAAATTACTTTACACATTTGTCCCATCTTGCATGGTAAGCGTCTATTTCAACCCCATAAATTCAAGTATATTGAATGTATTATTGAATAGTTATTTCAAGTATACGAACTTTTTTTCAGCTCGTTATATGGAATGCTTCTTGAGCCTATCAAATTCGATAAACAAATGTTAAAGAAATATCTTATAATTACTAGATGAAGGAAATATTAATTATTCTTTATATAATCTATCTGTTATATTGAAATTGAAGTAGAAAATCTTAGAAAGGGCAATTTTGGATTTTATGGAGCAAAAGTAACTGTGCGATTTTCTCTTATTTATAAATTAAGTCAGGTGTTCTTCAGTTTTTTTGTTGGTGACATTTTCTCTATCTGATCTATCGCAAAAAAATAAGTATGAGAAGTTACTATTTTTATTTTTATTTTTCATTTTTTAACAAATGATTGTTAAAAATCTAAAACAAGCCCTTCAAACAATCAAATTTGATTTTTAGTTTGAAAAAATAAATTCTTTTAAGAAAAAAACTGAATTTTTTATTTATTTATAAAATAGAGAAGAATATGAGAAATTTTGTTTTTTAAGACATTACCCTTAAAGTGAGTTCAGATGCAAAATTCATATGAGAATTTGCAAATAGAAAAGAGAAATTATGTTGAAACCGTGATTTATTTTCCTTAAGACAATTTATACATGTTTCAATTTAGAATTATCATTAATTTATGCATTTTGATCATCAATTTATATACTTCATTCGAGTGATGTAAAAACAATTAAAAAAAAATTCAATTTAAAAAGTCAAAATATTATAAACAATCAGTCAAAAAATTTCATTACACTTTGAGTCCACACCTTAGATCTTCGATTGTTTTCTATTGGATTTTCACATCAAAGGCATATTAAAAATTACATGTTGAAGTGTATATTATTTATACCTCTCTACCGTAGATCAATATATTAATATTTGAACAAAAGGAAAACAATCATCAAAATTCTTATTGTGTGTTTGAAACAGTTACATATATATCTATATATACATATTGGAGAAAAAAACGAATTATATATCTCTTAGACACTTTATATATTGAGGATGAGGTGAAGGAGGTCATGGCAAATAAACTAAATAATGAAACATGCACATCATTCTCATTCCATCATGGATGAGGTGAAGAAGGATGATGAACATTCTTGATCATCTTCTTGAAATAAAGTGGAGCAGGTCATTGAGGTTGTGATAGCAAATTAAAGGAATTAAATGCATTAGAGTAGACCCATCATTCTCTTTAAACAAATATAAACAATAATAAAATACAAAATAAATTATGACGAAATATCTATGTAAAGAAAAGTTTCACCTCATTACTTTTATTTGATTCGTTTATTGATAAACACATACTATCATATAATAAAGAATCATCCTTGTTAACTTCAAATTTATTCAGATATACATGCATAATAATATATATGATACAACAATCCAAAGAAATTGTAACACACTCAATTCCGTAAAATAATGCGTATTAGTAAGGCTATTTCACCCTGGAGTTTGAAAGTTTCTTCGATTGCTAAAACTAAACATAAACATTTAACTTATTTTGACTTGAATATGTGCTGTTGAAATTTTTTTATTTTAACAAGAATGATAGGGCACATCTTTTTAAACCATTAAGAAACACGGTTTAAAATTCAAAACAAGATGGAGCGTGCACGTTCTATCAACATTTACTGCATATCTTATAACATTTATTGCATATCTTATAACATTTATTTGGCATTACACATGTAAATGGCAATGTTGGCAGAAGGGTGACATCTACTTTGACTAGAAAGTGGTCTGAAAGTTGACACTACTGTTTGAGCAACCAATAAATGTGAAATAAAAATTACAAGTCGGGACCTTTTAGTTTTTCAGAATAAAGTGGTAGTTTTCATTTTTACTATATAATACTAGTATAAAAAAATTATTTATCTTATTTTAAAATTAATATAAAAAAAATATTACGTTACTTTTAATAGACGTGGATGCTTCCACTTCTTTACCTTGAAATTAATATAAAAAATTTCTTTTTTAAAAAGTTTAATTTTTATAATTAAAATAATAAAACTATTTTTTAGATAAGTTGATTGTAATATATGTTAGTATGTGAGTTTTAAAAGATACAGATGGTACACTTTGATAATTTTAAAATTTATATTTAAAAAAATTATTCTAATTAAAAAATATATTTTTTTTCAAAACAACAATTTATTAATAACAAAATACAATTTTTTTTTAAAAATGTATTTTTTTAAACAATTAACATATTTATATTTTATACTAAAAAATTAAGTAATTTAAATTTTTCTATAATAATTGAATATATGTATAAATAAGATTGTACTCTTATAAAACAATAATTATAAAATTTCTTTTTTCAAAAACTACATTTAAACATATTTTAATATTATATTTATATATCTAAAATATATTTTCATTTATCCACATAATTTCTATCACACACGTGTATTCCTAACACCAATTATAGCTTACTAGTACGTAAATACGTCTAACTAAATTAATGCAAAAAACATAAAGAATCAAAATAATATGAACAATAATTAATGTTCAAATAATGAGAAAAAAATAGGATACTTTTTCTTCCGTCGAAATTAAATTTTTTGACGCATTCTTCTTTAATCATGTAGATTTCATAAGATTATTATATATATCTTGGATATATAAGATGAAGTATAGTACATTGTGATGCGGTACTTGATACATATACATCTAAATTTATTATTATTTTTTTAACTTAACTTTCCTATAAAAAAATTATATATATATATATATATATATATAATATATATATTATATATATATATATATATATATATATATATAGGGGTTACACACAATATTTTAAATAAAAGATACCAACATGATAGTTTTAAAAACAATAGTTTACTCAATTTTTCTTATAAATATAATTTAAAGTATAAATTTGAAATATACTAAAATATAAATATAAAAACAATTTATAAAATATAATCTAAAATATAAAAATGTAAATCTAATCAAATAAAATATAATTAATAGAATTTGATATTTAACTTAAAAATTAAATATTAATAATTAATTAAAAAATATTTTATAATTTTACACAAGAGTAGATTTGTCTTTTTATATAATTTAATTTATTAGTATTCACAATTATAAAAATATGAAAGTTAATTGAAATTTTAAAATAATATAAGTTGTTTACAAGGTATTCTTGCCATCTATATATAATATCTTTATTTACATTCTATCAAATAAAATATAATTATTTGGTTACTCATGATTTTATTTTTAAAATTTAAAGTTTTTATTTAGTAGTGTCAATGGATAGTTTTAATATAAAATCATTTAATTACTTATTTAATTTTTTTGTTAATTTATAATATTTAAAATATAATAAGTTAAATTTATAAATAAAAAAACTAATATGTAATTGTTTACAATGGTAATTTTGTTATTTAAATGTAATATATTATATCATATCATGATGAGATAAGTATCAAATACATCACAAATAAAATGTGATAATGTGTGTATTAAACACATGATATGCTAATTTTTATCTTGTCATTATCCTATCCTTATTCAGCTTTATATCTTATCATGTCCGTTTCTATCATGCACATTAAATGTGTTCTTATAGCCTTAACCCAGATTGAGAAGTTTTCATTCTTTGATCTACAGAAAATTTGTCTCTTTGTTTCATTTGGTTGCTCAAAGTTTATATTAATTATATAAACTGTTGTGTTTGAGTATATTGAAGATTTGTGTACAATAAAACCTAATGTATGTAAATCGATTGTTTAACAACAGTTTGGAAGAAACTTGTACGAGACAACTTTGAAAAAATTAGATAGTTCAGAATCTCCATTAACTTTTCTTCTGGTTCAACTTTAATACTCGGAAGCAAGTACAAAAGAAATGAAATTAATGAGTGTTGGGCCAGAACACAAAATTGGAAAAAAAGAAAAAGAGAGAAGACAAACAGGATCCAACATTGATGGGAGTGAATAAAGGAATACTTGTTCGTCAAGCTTTATAGAAAAAGTTTCCAAGCATTTCTGTCGCATTAGCGCATGAGGTTTTAGACCAAATAGGCTACACGACTTATTTTGTTTTCTCAATGAATTGCATTTTCTCCAAAATAGGGTGTTGGCATTGTATGTCATCTAAACTTGTTGTGAAAAATTGATTACTCAAAGATTTGATTAATCTTAAATGGGAGTTTGTTAGGAGCAAAATGTCCACGAAGCTACTCTCTCGGTCAAGTATAAGTATTGTTTCATATCTTATATCTTTACGCTAAGCCTAACATTAATAAATCATAGTAAATTGGTAGTGTTTTCTCTACCGGTCTATAAATAGTTGTTATGACAAAAGGATAGAAGAATATGACTCATGCATGGAATGCGAGTATACATATGTTTGGATGATTATTTTAGAGTTAGAGTTACTTTTGGGAAAATGCACATGGGAATAATGCATTTTACTTTGGGACGAGCGTAATCTCAAGATGTCATCTGTTATAATTATTGACTATCTATTTATGTTGTGTACTTCAAAAGTAAGACATGTCGCGCTATATAGTATATAATGCACTTTTTGATACTACATCATTTCATCCCTCTTTTTGAATTGTTATACCTAGATTTAATTCGTAAATGGTGTTGAGAGTAGTTTTACATTTTCTAAAAATGTCAATGATTACTAATAAGATGTGGGAAATAGGCATAACCAAATATTTTGATAAACTTGTACTCGAGATGATGATGGATGAAGAAGAGTCAATAAATAACCGAAGGAAGTCTGTTAATAAGGTAAGTGGCTTCAGTAAGGCATGCGGTAAATTGACTATCGTGCCACAAGATGTACACAAAAAGAAACCCATATAAAGGACAATCACATAAAGAGCTTTAAAATTGTTGGTTTCATAGTGTTAACCAGCCATACATTAATTAAGGAGTTATCAGACTTCGAAAATTTGAAACCTGGATCAGTTATTTAACCAGCCATATTTTCTCTTGCCCATTCCCTTGATGTTTAGTCCCCTATGGCCAATAAAAAAAAGGACAAACCACCACTGCTGAAAAAAACTGTATGGGCTGTTGTCGCTTGGATTGATGTTGTAGTGTTTCATGAGCCATTGTCGATCATGTTCATTCTACTACTAGGGCTTCTGCTTGTCACTCTCAGTTAATTAATGTTAATAACATAAGTTCAATTTCAGAATCAAAATACTAGTGGATCTTCTTATAACAGAGAGCACATATATCTTACTTAGGTAATGGTCATTCTTATTGCATTCTAAAGCAAATAATCAAATCATATACCTTGAATAAATATTGTCACCATCTGTGTTGCTTCTTGTTGCAGGATTCTTGAGACTAAAGTAGATCACGAAGGACATGCAAAAAAGTGGGAAAAAGGGATCGTTTTTTACAAGTCAAATTTTATACTTTGACAAACATCTTGAAAAATTGTTAAGGTGCGCAACCTTTTTATGAATTTTGCATCCTTTCTCGGTGGTTTAACAACCTGTGAAAGATGTGACTCGATCTGATTTTTATGAAGGAAAATCAATTTAAAAAAGCACTATTTACAATTGCATAATTTCATGGTTGAAGGGAATAGTTTTAAATTCACAAATAGTTATGTCTCCTTGTATAATTGTTATACCTTTTCAGAAAGTTTGTAATCTGTGGTTTGATCCTTGGAGATGTATGCTTCTTGGAGAATTGGATGATTGCAAATTGGACTCGGTACTTGATAACCTTCTAAAGAAACTAAGATCTAAGTTGCAGTTGGATAAAATGAGTATCTTGTTAAGATTACTCTTGGAGGCAGGCTCCAAATATGTTTCATCATAAGCCTCCAAAACAAGATGTAATATTGCCTGATTTAGCTAATGAAGAATTAACAAGTGCAATATTGTTCAAAGCTGCCAAGTGCGATATTGTTGAAGAAACATTAAATTTAATGGAAGTAAATGGTTCTCTTCTTATAATACTTCTATTGGATTATGAAGTATAGATAAATAATTTGTTTTAGTTATCATGCAGTAGTTATAAAGTAGTTAAACATTAAGCACTTATGTTTTGTGCTATTTGGAATTACATTATTTAGTGACATGATATAGAAAATTAACAAATTGTGTTATTTCTTGTCATTTGTTTCAACATTAATCTTAGAAATGAGTATACATTTTTATTTATTTCAATTCATTAATCTATCTACATTTAGAATTGACGCATTAGAACTATTAACATGTAAGATATATGTTGAAGCACGTACGTATTAGCATTTCATAATATATATAAAAATAAAAATAAAAATCGGTTTAAATGAGCTTATTCATGTCTGTCAATACTTATAAACCATGAGGTTTATCGCATGCATTCAATACTTATAATGAGGTCTTCGTAGGTAGTTGCACCCTCCATAATACTAATCATTTTCATCTATGATGCTTCGTAGGTAGTTGCACCATCCATAATACTAATCATTTCCATCTATGATGCTTCGTAGTAGTTGCACCATCAAGACCAATCCTTTCCATCGATAAAGTTTTTAGTTGCTTAACTTTACGAGGAATCTATGCATCGACGGGTACGCCCCTATCATATTTGAATCTATGCCCCTGTCATATTTGTTAGTCAGTTGACGTGACGATTGATATTATATCATAGCACATGCGTCTTTGTAGTTTAGAGAAATTTAACCTCATAAGATACTTGTTTTACCTTTGTGTGTGTAATTACATACATAAAAATTAATAACAATTTAATTTAATTAATTTAAAGGCAAATTTCACTATTGATTCTTATAAAAGGTAAATTATAAGGTCACTGTGCAATGCAATGGTAGAGCTGGAAAAATTCCACAGAGCAAAAACTTAATCAATGACAAAAAAAAATCCACGATCAATATGTAGATTAGTCAAACCAACTTCTAATATATTTTTCATAATTGACTCAGAATAAAAATATCTTTTAAAAAATTTCTTCAATTTCCAGAAAAGACGTAAAATTAATTAATTATTTAATACTTAAGACTGATCATAAAATAGTATAAATGTTAATTCAATATATTTCTGGGGCGAATAATACATTCTAAAAGAACACGTTAGAATAAGTATTTGAACTCTAGTTTTAAATTTATTTACTTATTTTTTCTTTATTTTATTTCTAGTGTCGTATTGGACTGTTGGTAGATATTGATAGTTAGACTATTGGCTATTGTACCCCCCATTTAAACTTATACCCCCCAAATTGTTGAAAATCCAATTTTATCCTTAAAAAATTCATAAAATTCATTTACTCTCAGTTAAAAAAAATTACCCAAAAATCTGACCTTCCTGAAATTTCCGGTAAGTTGCATCGAAATTTCCGGTAGTTATAATTGTTACCGGAAATTTGAAAAATGAAATTTCCGGTAGTTTTAATTGAATACCGGATTTTTGAAATTTCCGGAAGCTACCGGAAATTTCAAAATTTGAAATTTCCGGTAGTCATTTTTTGTTCGCCGGAAATTTGGTTTTTTGAAATTTCCGGTAGTTAACCCGGAAATTTCAAAAATCCCGGTACTTTATTTTTTTTTTTATTTTTTTTTTTTTTGAATATGTTTTTAATTTGTTTGTTATTTTATTTGAATTTTTTTTTGAACTAGGGATGGAAAACACACGACCAGTATTTATAGATTTAACTGAAGCATTTACAACTGATCAAATTTTTGAGTCACGAGAAGCTGTGATATCATGGGCAAGAGAGATAGGTCGACAAAATCGAGTAGCAGTTATCATTACTCGATCAGACGTAGAGACTGGAAAGAGAGGAAGAAAGACAAAAGTAATTCTTGGTTGTGATAGAGGTGGACAATATAAGTCAAATACAAATGACACAGGTACTTCAACTAAAAAGTGTGGATGTCCGTTTTAAACTTAAAGCGAGACCACTGAAAAATGATGAAGGATGGATTTATTAGTTTAATCTGTGGATTCACAACCATAAGTTAGTAGTAGCTACTTTTGAGAATAATGCATTTATGGGACGCTTAACAGAAGAAGATAAGAAACATGTTGACGAGTTGACAAAGTATCACGTTGCACCGAGACATATCTTGTCATCTTTGAGAGATCGAAATCGAGATAAGAAATAAGTCTGAATACGTCGCTAATAATAACTCTGAATAATAAATCGCTAATAATAAATCGTTGAATAATAACTCGCTGAATAAATCGCTGAATAATAATAATAACTCTGAATAATAATTCGCTAATAATAAATAAGTCTGAATACGTCGCTAATAATAACTCAGTGTCAATCATCTAATAAATATATAAATCGCTAATAAATAAGTCTGAATAAGTCGCTAATACAATAAGTCTGAATAACAAATAACCCACAAATAATAAAATAAGTCTGAATAATACAACTATGATACTACTGATAATCTCCTCCTCTAGAAATATATAAAACTCTCTCCAATAAGACACGCATCTCATCTTCAGGACCACCCATATGCAAATCTAAACTCTGCTGTATAAGACCACCAACTGCGTGACACCGTGTACAACTAGTATCGGGACCAGCATCATGACTAGGACCAGCATCAGCATCATGACTAGGACCAGCATCAGCATCATAACTAGGACCAGCATATGCAGCAACATAAGGGATCATCCGAGGATGAAATATCCTATAATACCACTTGATGTATCCCTCAACACACTCATGTGGATATGCAGCTGGATGCAATCTAGCTCGAAGTGATTGTACAGAATTCCGGTACATACTCCATTCAACGTCGACATCACGTGCAACAAGCATCGGTGGTGTAGGAGGAATGTGTTGAGTATACCCAAACTGCCGTATGCACCTCTCAAGTAAATACGGAACCATCGTGAAACACCAACGAATGTATCCTGTAAATAATGACACAGGCTGAAATCGTGTCACAGCGTTCTGATCGTAATCTGGTGCCCAGATAATATCCGTATCACTCAAAGCATCCAACTTTGCCCTGTAATATGCCACATTCCCAGATGTTTGTTTTGCCGTCCAACGAAACATCCGTGGCATCGAGGAAATATGCTCATCCATATCCCGTTTACAAATATCGGGGAAATGTTCATAAATCCAAGTCTGTAAATAATTGAAATGTAGTAAAATTATTAAGGTGATGAAATAATTAAAAAAATAATGATAAGTATAATAAATATAATAGTACCTGAAATAAAGACAAATATCCTCCAATCTGTTTGGTTGCAGGCAATGTACTGTCTCTAAGATAGTCATATAGCACAACAAGTGCAGCCGGTCCCATGCCCATTTACCACAACTATCCAGATCTTGAAACAGAAAGAGATATTTTGCAGATACAAGTGTAAAACTTTTATCCGCAAGAATGGTACATCCTACAAATGAAGTAGATATGCCCTAGCTGCACAGTCATATCTTCCTTCATGAAGTTTCTTATAAAATACCTCTTTCAACCACTCAAAACTATAGGAAGCCCCTCTATTGGTCCTAGTCTCAGTGACAGCTTCATCATATGTAACCCCCAACAACTCAACAGCAGCAGCAATTGCCAAATCTTCATTGACATTTGCGGGAGGTGTGAAAAACTCTCCAGTACACGGGATGCTCAAAAGACCCCTGACGTCGTCAAGAGTAATAGTCATTTCACCGAATGGCAGGTGAAATGAACTAGTCTCTGCGTGCCATCTCTCAGCAAAAGCAGATATCATGTTACCATCAATCATATGCAAACTACATCTTCTCAGAGGACGTAATCCAGATATATTAATCCAATGATCTATTTGAGCAGGTAAATGATATCTAATATCAATAAATTTGTCTTGCTTTTTGCCATTGGAAACAACTTTCAAGGCACGTCTTTCCTGTTTAATTAAAAATAACACAATTAAAAATATATTATAATCTTATACTACAAATAAATTATAATGTGTAATAAAATAACCTATACTACAAATATATTATAATATGTAATAAAATAAATTATTTACTAACATGTCCATTCCACACGTTAATTGCAATATGATGCTCATAATCTGTAAGGACAGAAAGATCATAAGGACCTCCAGGAAACATGGGTTCATCAGGCTGGTGCTGCTGACCATGTTCATCATCAAAATGTTGCTGCTGCTGGTCATATTCATCATAAAACTCATGATCGTGCTGAGGCTGCTCATCATGGGGCTACTCATCCTGTTCTGCATCAAACATAAGATTTTGCTGTGGCTGCTCATCCTGGGGCTGCTCGTCCTGAGGCGCCTGCCTTTCCTCATTTCTCTTTCTCCTTTTTTCAACAGCAGCTCTCCTATTTGATTGTGTAGGAGGCCGAACTCGCGAATAATCACCACCGTCAGATTTTCCTCCTCTGGTCCTCACTAACAAAATTCAATAAACAAAAATTAAAAAAAAAAAAAAAAAAAAAATTACACAGTGTACCGGAAATTTCAATCCTCTTGAAATTTCCGGTATACATACCGGAAATTTCAAAAACGAAATTTCCGGTAGTTCAAAATACATACCGGAAATTTCCGGGAATTTACAACTACCGGATTTTTCAAATTTCCGGTTTGCCTCCCGGAAATTTCGTTTTTGAAATTTCCGGTATGTATTTTGAACTACCGGAAATTTTCAATCCTCTTGAAATTTCCGGTAAAAACCAAATTTTCCGAAAACTTACTTTTCCGGATTTTTTCAGTGTGGGGGTAAAGTGTTTGAATTTTTTGTTATTTTGAGTTTTACTGTTTTTTTAGGGGTATTTTAGATATTTTACAACAAAATTTTTATGTTGGGGGTATAGGTTTAAATGGGAGGGTACAATAGCCAATTGTCTGATAGTTACTACTATTAGTTTCTCATTTGGTTGGGTGTTATTTTAGGCTTTATCCACTTTCATTCCAAAAAAGGATATATTAAGAAACTCGTGTTAAAAGTATATTATCTTTATATACAAAAAATTAAAAGTATTAATGTCTATTTGTATCCAGAAAAAAGTATAACTTTTTTAATTCTTTTTCACAAATTAATTTCTTTTTTGGTACATTCATATTCATATTGATAATATATATTTAGAGTTAAAACACAGTACGTCGGAAACAAAAAAAAGCCAATATATAAAAGATTGCTGATAGAAATTAAGTAAATATCTCTCCTCTACTTCTAATTCAACACTGAGAGAGTGGGGAGAAAATTCTTGTACTTGTGTACCATGCCATTTCTATCCTATATAAAGCATTGCAATTCACTAACATTCACCAAACCACTATACATTATTCACTTCTATTATGTAGAGAGCAATGCAATTCACTAACATTCAACCTAACCACCATTGTCCATACACTATCTTTTGTCGTTTAACTATTTTATCTCTCCCACCATTGATGTTGCTACAAATTACATTTTTTCATACAAAACAAATATCATTGTTCTTTTTCTTTGTGCAAAAAAAAAACTTAATTGTTCTCTAATTTTATTGTTTTATCTCTTTCTACCATTTAATTTACTACAAATGACCTTTTTTCTATATAACAACAAATTTCATTATTCTCTTCTCTCATGTAAAAAAAGTTGACAACTACTTACTCTCTATATAAACCCAATCTCTTCAGTTATCCAAGTGTTAATTAAAGATATCCATCTCCCTTAATCAAACCTCGCATTCCTCTTTTTTCACTTAAACTTTCATATAAATAACACTACTATTTTTAATATTTAATTTATCTATTATACTTGAAAATAAGTATGAGTAAGATCGCAATTTTATAAAATACAATACTAAATTATTTTTTTTCACTTGTATGTTAACACAAGTTTATTTAATACACGTTCTCCTAGTTTGTTTGCATATCTCGAAAATATCACTACAACCAATTAGAGCTTATAAACATTAAATACGACTAGATTAGTCAAAAACAAAATTAAAATAATATAATAATAATAATAAATATTAAAAGATGAGAAAAAAAATAGTTACCTCAGATCGGCATAACTTTGACTGCACACAGCTCCTCCACTCCAAAGTGTGAGTTTTTTATAAGATTATTATATATCTTGTAAAAATGAGTGATCTGATATCCATTTGTTTTAGTCGTAAGGCTACAAGTGAGAGTTAAATTTATGATTTAATTCGTTACTCAGTATTCCCAGAACAGAGAAAAGTTTTTATGCATATATGTGTATACATGGGTTACACACAAAACATTTTAAATAAAGGATAACTTTGTCAATTCCATTTTATTTAAAACAAAATCATTTTTCAATTCCACAATCTGGTTCCAGCAGTATTTAATAGTTGACAATTGGTTTGATCAAAGCCACTGTCACTAGATAAATATTAAAACCACAAGATTTTTCATTTGACTTAATGTATGGTTCACAATGTAAGCAAAAATAAACCTTTCCTTTATATGAGTTAATAATATGAATACAAGAGAAGTAAAAAACATTATTCAATCATAAATTACTCAAGAAAGAGTGATCATTTTGTTATCCAAGAAGAAAATGGTTCAAAAGAATGGATCATCATCCATAAAAAAATAGATTAAAAAAAAACTAATTTTTTGCAATAAGTTGAAGTGTCCATTAAATTTATAAATAGTACCGCATTACAATAAGTGAGTGGAAAGTTTAAAAATAATAATAAATAAAAATCACATGTCAAGAAAGAGATGAGACTCACACTAAGCAATGTTCTTCTGAAGTCTTCAAGGAATAAAAAAGAAATGTAGAATAGGAGAGGGTGACTAAAAAATATGTAGTAGTGTTGTTTAGTGTTTTGATTTTATATTTGATGTGATGTAGTGTGTTTGTGTTTTAGTGTTTTGATTTATATTTGATGGAGACTAGAAAACAAGATATGTTTGTATGAAATTTTAAGCAAGTTAATTTGATGAGTGGGAGTGTGGGAGAAAAAGAGATTTATCTAGACCGTTGAATATAATTTATCAACGGTTGAGAATATTGCAAT